>JAHDVE020008129.1:1177500-1218917 GCA_022606495.2 Halesus radiatus
GCAATCCGTAACTGCTCTTAGACCTGCATATACAGAATCTGAACGTTCAGCTCCTCCAGGTAATACATTTTTAACTTTTTGAAATCCATATTTTTCTATAATCTTTTCTTGACAAAATGAGGTATCCTCAGGACTCACTACAATAGCAATCTCATCTATCTTAGAATTTTGCTCAAAGGCCTTTATGGAATAGTATAGGAGTGGCTTCCCTTCTAAAAGTAAAAACTGTTTTTTCGTCTGACTTCCCATTCTTGTGCCTTTTCCTGCTGCTACAATTATGGCCAATACCTTTTCAGTTTTCATCTTATCTCTCTCCTAGCTTTAGGTTCGGCACTGCATTAAGATCCCAACTAGAACGAATGCCTTTTTTATACTCATAATAAGCGGCGACGCCGATCATTGCAGCATTATCTGTGCAATAGATGGGAGATGGATAGTAAAAATCAATCCCAGCTTTATTACATTCTTCTTGCAGTTTCTTTCTTAGAGCCTGATTGGAAGCAACTCCCCCTGCAATTGCAAGCTTTTGAAACCCGTACTCCTTAGTCGCGCTCATTGCTCTCCCTGTAAGAGCATCTACCACCGCATTCTGAAAGGAGGCAGCTAAATCCGGAACATTTATTTCTTGTCCTTGCATTTTCTTATGATTGATATGATTGAGGACGGAAGATTTTAGACCACTGAAACTAAAATCATAGGGACTTCCCTCTACCTTAGCACGAGGAAATTCTATAGCATGAGGATTGCCTTCCCTTGCTACTGCATCTACTTTTGGTCCTCCAGGATACCCAAGCCCAATGGCTCTGGCCACCTTATCAAAGACCTCACCTGCTGCATCATCTCTTGTACGACCGATAATTTCAAATTCCCCATATCCTTTAACAACCACTAAGTGGGTATGACCTCCAGATACAATCAAACATACAAAAGGAGGCTCCAGTTCTTTATTTTCAATAAAGTTAGCCGCAATATGTCCTTCTATGTGATGAACTCCAATCAGAGGTTTTTTAGCAGCATAAGCAATAGCCTTTGCTTCTGCCACCCCTACTAGAAGTGCTCCTACCAGTCCAGGTCCATAGGTAACACCTATAGCTGTGATTTCATCTAACGTGACTCCTGCTTCTAATAGTGCAGTTTCAATAACGGGGTTGATTTTTTCTATGTGCTTTCGGGATGCTATTTCTGGTACCACCCCTCCATATAGTGTATGAAGATCTATTTGGGAAGAAATTACATTTGATAAAACTTCCCTACCATTTTTAACTACTGCTGCTGCTGTCTCGTCACAAGAACTTTCAATTGCAAGTATTAATATATCCTTGTCCCAATTATCCATGCCTTATGTTTCCTCCATCGTTTTAGAACTGAATGATAAATGAGACATCACTCCTGTATACTAAAAAATTATTAGGAATTGTGTTTTGCTCATCCATCAAATCTAAAAACCTATCTCCTCAATGCTAAGGAGGTTGTTACAAAATAGTTGCCTAATCAAGCTTGACAATTATTTTGTAACACCCTCTCTTATAGGTTTCGCTTATTTAATTCTCATCTTCCTTAAATTGAAGCTCAACAGTCTTCCCATCAGTTCCTGCGTAGGAATTAGGAAATATTTTCCTTACATCTCCCATAAACTCTTCTGGATAGGTAAGGGATGGACTAAAGTGGGTTAACCAGAGTTCTTCTGGTTGAGCCTCTTTGGCTAGTCTGGCTGCCTCATAAAAGGTCATATGTTTATACTCTCTAGCTTTTACTTCTTTTCCAGGTTCCCCATACATTCCTTCGCAAATAAATAAATCTGCATTGGTTGCATGGTGAGAAATGGCTGGAGTAGGTCTTGTGTCTGTACAATAGGTTACTTTAATTCCTTTTCTAGGAGGACCTAGCACCATATCAGGTGTGAAGGTCTTCCCTTCTACTTGTATGGTTTCTCCTTTTTGTAGACGGCTCCAATATCTTTTAGGCACACCCAATTTCTCTACACGGTCCATCTGAAATCTTCCAGCTCTGGAAATGGAGATGCTATAACCGTAACACATAATGTTATGATTTACACGATATGCATTGATTACATAGGGACCAGATTTAAACTCATGTTCATTTTCTGTCAATTCCATATATTGAAGGGGAAATGGCAGTTCTGGAGCAATGGTGCGAAGGGCTGTTACTACACGCTCTAATCCTTTGGGACCAACAAGTAATAATGGTTCTGTCCGTTCTGCATTTCCCATGGTTAGTAAAAATCCTGGCAAACCACTAATGTGATCTGCATGATAATGGGTAAAACAAATAACATCTATTGGTTTAGCACTCCATCCCTTTTCTTTTAGGGCTATTTGGGTGCCTTCACCACAATCAATCAGCAGGCTGCTACCTCCGCTTCTCACCAATAGGGCTGTTAACCAACGGTAAGGCAGGGGCATCATTCCACCAGTTCCTAACAAACAAACATCTAGCATTTCTATTCACCGTTCCAATTCTGCAATAGGATAACTTTTAAATTAATTTCAATCCTATAGTATCACAGATGATTGGATGGGGCAAGGACACATTTCTTAAATCAGCATAATTTCATCTTGTATGTCAACTGGTATTTTAAACTGACTGGTAATTTGATCATAGCATTCTTCACAAAGGTCAAAGCTATGGGTCTCTCCATCTTTCTCAGAGAAATAGTCCCATGTAAAGTCAATAGCAATATTGCCCTCACGAACAATTCCATTGTTTACTACTATTTTCTTGCCACAGCAATTGCACCGCAGGGCAACTAACTGCTTCCCTTCACTTTCATTGCATACTCTCATTTTTGTCCTCCTTGGCATATCTTTTTGTATTTTTCACCTTTTATCCTTTAGTAGAATTTAGTCCTATATATAAAAAGGTCTCTCAAATGCATGTACATTTAAGATACCCTTATTATAATAGATGATAGCCCTAACTCCTAGTGGTAATTACTTCAAATTCCCCTGTGCCACATGATAATTCCATCCTCTGACGGTGAGTGATAATACCCCTTACGGACACCTTCCAGAGCAAAACCATAGTGTTTATATAGGCATATAGCTGCATTGTTACCAGAACGCACTTCTAAGGTAATATCAGTTATGCCCTGTCCCTTGGAAAAACATGTTATATTCTCTAAAAGAGAAATACCAATTCCCCTTCTCTGAAATTCAGGGCTGACCCCAATTCTTTGAATTTCACCTTCAGGAGCAATGTAAAAAAAGCATGTATAACCAATGACTTGACTTGCTTCTTTTGCAACTATATATTCATAGAGTGGGTTTTGCAACCCTTTGTTTATGATATCCCATGACCATGGATCTGTAAATAATTTATATTCCAGAATTACTACCTGCTCTATATCTTCAGCACTCATTTTTTGGACTATCATAAGGTTTCCTTTTCCAGTCTTTCTCTTTCCGCTTGGGATACGCGAAGATAATCTGGTCCATGTTCGGCTGCAGTTTCGATGTTACCTTCTTTAAAATATACAGCTCCTAATGAAGCCACAACCCCTGCCCTTTGGCGGTTGCAATAAGAGGGTGCCAGTTGATAAGGCACACAAATCAGAGCTTCTAGTATTTCTTTATAAACTGGGACTCCATCACCTAAAAAGACTACTGGTTGATTTTTCTTATTTATTTCCTCTATAATTTCTTCTACCATAACTACACATTGTTTTTTCAGGACTATAAATTCTTTTGAAAATTCATAGAGACCTGTATATACTTGATTTCTTCGGGCATCCATCAATGGGCAAATAAGAGAACCCACACCAAAAAGTCCATAAGCCATTGCATCCACTGTAGGTATATGTATCAACGGTTTTTTAAGGGCTAAGCCTAAACCTTTACCTGTAGCAGAACCTATTCTTAGACCAGTGAATGAGCCTGGTCCTGCTGAAACAGCAATTGCATCAATAGTATCCAGTTCAATTTCCAACATGTTAACTACTTCATCAATCATGGGAAGGAGGGTCTGGGAGTGAGTCTTTTTAAAATTCACAGTGTATTCTGCGGTTAATATATCATCTGTTACAATTGCTACAGATGCAACTAATGAAGAACTTTCAATTCCTAAGATTCTCATTCTGCTTCTCCAATCATAATTTTTCTGTAGTTAAATCCTTTTTCCAAATCTTTTTGTATTGTAATATTTTTTCTGTTTGGAGGTAATATTTCTTCTATTAGGCTTGACCACTCAATTAGGGAAACGCCTTCCCTGTAAAAATAGTCATCGTAACCAATTTCATCCATTTCTGAAACATCCCCAATTCGATACACATCAAAATGAAACAATGGCAGAAGTCCATCTCGGTACTCTTGTATAATGGTAAATGTGGGACTATTAATTGGTTCTTTGATACCTAGTCCTGCTGCAAAACCCTGAGTAAAAACTGTCTTTCCTACTCCCAAATCCCCATTTAAACAATAGATCTGACCTGATTTTGCATTTTTACCTATTTTTTCTCCTAACGCATATGTTTCTTCTGGTCCATTTGTTTCAATAATCATGTCGTCCTCCAAATATCACTTTTACTTTAATCCATGAAATCACTTTACTATTTTAATATAATACTTATTTTTTTATAAATCAAGATGGTAATGAGAGAAACTATTCCTCCCTTTAATAAATTCAGAGGAACTACAGAAAATAACACTAATGTTTGTACATTATGAATGTTGCCATTTATTTTGGTACCCATAGCAACAAATGTTTCTAAAGGCATCCCATAAAGCTGTGCAAATGTAGGTAATAGATAAACTGCGTTAAGTGCACTTCCAAATATGGTCATAATTAATGTACCCACAACCACACCTATGATTGCCATTTTTCTATTTTTCTTACAATGATAAATAATCGATGCTGGTACAATGAAACTGCACCCTATAATAAAATTCGCAAAATCTCCTACAAAAGCAGTTGTGGTTCCTTTGATAAAAAGCTTTAATATTATTTTACAAATTTCTGCTATAATTCCAGCCACTGGTCCCAATATAAATGAACAAATCAGGATAGGAACTTCACTTAAATCAATCTTATAAAAATCTGGTGCAAAGCCTACAGGAATTTCAAAAAGCATTACTACTACCGCTATAGCGGAAAACATGGCTATAATTGTAATACGTTTTGTTCCAGAAATCATGGTTACCTTCCCACGTTTCTTTTCAATGATACGTTCTGCTAAATATGCTATGAGATATCCAACCACCATAATTGCAATGATAAATAATAAAAATGAAAGATTTTCTTTGGCTTTAAGCCATAATGTTGATAAATCCATGTGTATTTCTCCTCTTTTCTTTTAAGGAAACCCAGCGGTTAAACCAGATAAAAAGCCCCGAACGCATAGCATTCGGGGCGATTAAGTGTAATGTCATCCTTTCACTTGGACAAGTTTTCCTAAACCAAGTGATATTGATAGGCTTTCTCAAATAAAAGTGAATGCCTGCTCAAGGGTTTCATGCCAAAATACACGTTTCTTCTCTCATCCAGACTTTGCAAACTAGTTGCCTTACTGTCGGTTTTGGAATTACACCAAATCCACCACTATGTGGGTCACGGACTATACCGCCGGTAGGGAATTACACCCTGCCCCGAAGAATTTCCTATTAATTTAATAAAATAAGTATATACATATTTTAAAAATCTGTCAACTAAATTAAAACTTCATGGTCAATTGAATCCTCTTTTTTGGCAAGTCTACACTCATTACCTGAACTTCCACAATATCGCCCACACTCACGGCTTCTAGTGGATGTTTTATAAACCTATTTGTTAGTTGAGAAATGTGTACCAAACCATCTTGATGAACTCCAATGTCTACAAAGGCTCCAAAATCAATTACATTTCTCACAGTGCCTTTTAATATTAGTCCAGGAGTCAAATCCTTCATATCCAATACATCTGTTCTAAGAATAGGTTTAGGCATTTCATCTCTAGGATCTCTGGCTGGTTTCTCCAGTTCCTTTACCATATCTCTTAATGTAATTTCACCAGTTCCAATTTCTTGTGCAAAAATTTTGTAATCCCTAATTTTTCCACTTATGCCTTGTAGACCCCCTAAAAGAATGTCTGTAGGGGCATATCCTAACTTTTCTAAAAGAACAAGGGCAACATCATAACATTCTGGATGAACTGCTGTGGCATCTAGTGGGTTTTTTCCTTCTTGAATTCTTAAAAAACCAGCACATTGTTCAAAAGCTTTTGGGCCTAATTTAGCAACCTTTAATAATTGCTTACGGTTTGAGAAACGTCCATTTTCTTCTCGATAGGATACAATATTCTTGGCAGTTACCTTACTAATTCCAGAAATATATTCTAATAAAGATGCTGAGGCTGTGTTCAAATCTACTCCCACTTTATTTACAGAGTCTTCTACTACATTATTAAGGGCTTCTTCCAGTTTTTTCTGGTTCATATCATGTTGATATTGACCCACACCAATGGACTTAGAATCAATCTTAACCAGCTCTGCTAAGGGATCTTGTAACCTTCTTGCTATAGAGGCCGCACTTCTTTGACCTACATCAAAATGAGGGAATTCTTCTGTAGCCAGCTTACTTGCAGAATATACAGAGGCGCCCGCTTCATTTACAATAACATATTGAACTTTTTCTTTAATTTCTTTTAGAAGTTCAACAATTATCTGCTCAGATTCCCTACTAGCTGTTCCATTACCAACAGATATTAAGGTGATTTTGTATTTACTAATTAGTTCTTTTACTATTTTCTTGGATTCTTCTACTTTGTTCTGAGGTGCGGTTGGATAGATAACAATGGTATCAAGCACCTTGCCTGTTGAGTCTACAACTGCAAGTTTACAACCTGTTCGAAAGGCTGGATCCCATCCTAAGACTACTTGTCCGGCAATTGGAGGCTGCATGAGTAGTTGATGCAGGTTTTTTCCAAATACTTTAATGGCACCATTTTCTGCTGTTTCTGATAAATCACTACGAATTTCCCTCTCAATGGAAGGTGCAATGAGACGAGTATAAGCATCTTTTAGAGTATCTGATAACACTGGTGAGGTATATGGATTCTCTCTTATAATTACTTTTTTTTCTAAATATCGAAGAATCTGCTCTTCTGGTGCAGTTATTTTAACTGTAAGCACTTTTTCCTTTTCTCCACGATTAAGAGCTAGAATACGATGTCCTGCCACCTTTTTAATGGGTTCCTCATAGGCATAATACATTTCATATACTGATTCTGCCTTTTCGTCTTTTGCACTTGATAAAAGCTGGCCCAAATCAAAAGTAACGCTACGAATATAGGTTCGATAATCAGCTTCATCGGATACACTTTCTGCAATAATATCTTTTGCACCAGCTATGGCCTCTTCTACAGTAAGAACTGCTTTTTCTTCAGAAAGATAGGCTTTTGCTAATTCTTCTAAAGGATTTTGGGACATTTGAAGTAAAATCTCATTGGATAAGGGTTCCAGACCTTTTTCTTTGGCAATAGTGGCTCTTGTCCTTCTTTTGGGACGGTAGGGACGGTATAGATCCTCCACAGCAACCAAGGTTTTCGCTTCTATAATGAGCTTTTCCAGTTCTGGTGTTAGTTTGTCCTGCTCCTTGATGGTGGATAATACTTGTTCTTTCTTCTCTTCCAGAGTTCTAAGGTATTTAAGACGCTCATCTAAATTTCTTAACACTTCATCATCTAGGGAGCCGGTAACTTCTTTACGATACCTTGCTATAAATGGAATTGTATTTCCTTCATCAATTAACTGCACAGCAGCCTCTACCTGATTACGTCTAACATTCAATTCTTCTTGTAATACTTTTATAATATCCATGTGATTACCATTCCTTATTTGGCATTCATGCCTTAGTGAAGTATTGTTGAGTATGGGGTTTCCTCAACTACAACAAGCCCACTTCTAAAACATAAGCTTTCTTTGCCCTATGCAATATACTTCCTTTATGATTATAAACTAGCCTTCCTTTATCTGCAAGTAAAACACTAATAGTTTATTGAAAAAGCAGTCTCCCTTTACAGGAAAACTGCTTTTTCTTTATTTTAAGATTGCATAACCTTTCACTAATAAAAAATAATTCTTTACAATGAAATTAATAACTGCTATTACAATACCTATATAAATGTAAATATTGCGAAACTTTAAACCCTTTATTTTAAATGCAGTCATATAGGATAAAAGGTGGCTGATCATAAAGGCAAGATAGATACCTGTTCCATAAATAACAACTGGATGATAGATAATGCTTTTTAACACATGCCCATGTATTAGATACATGGTGGAACGAGTGCCACCACAACCCAAACAATAGATTCCAGTGACAGAGTAAAATATACAAGGAGGTAAAAAGTATCCCAATTGAACAGGAAATAACTGATATATCCCCATAAATAGGATGAGAGCCAAAAGAAATGCCCATCCCACAATGTATAATGTGTATTCTTTTTCTCTATTCTTTAAGTCATACCACTTCATAATTTATTCGCCTAAATCGAAAGCATCATGTACAGAACGCATTGCTCTAGTTATGTCATTTTCATCTATTAATACTGTAATTCTAATTTCAGAGGTCGCAATCATTTTAATGTTGACGGATGCGCTAAATAGAGCTTCAAACATTTTTGCAGCAACTCCTGGATTGGATGTCATACCGGCACCTATAATAGAAATCTTAGCTACATTCTCTTCATGCTCAATGGTTGTGGCGGTAAAAGCATCTTTATGTTCATTAATTATTGCTAGTGCTTCTTGAAGGTCCGTATTTGCAACTGTAAAGGAAATATCTTTTGTTCCATTACGACCAACAGATTGAAGGATAATATCCACATTGATGTTACGTTTTGATAAATAGTGAAAAATTCTAAATGCGATACCTGGTTCGTCTTTAACACCTATTACAGAGATTCTCGCTGTATTTTTATCTGCGGCAACACCGCTTACTAACATTTTTTCCATCTTGGTCTCCTCCTTAATAATTGTTCCTTCTGCATCATTTAAGCTGGAACGTACAATTAACTGAACGCCGTATTTTTTGGCCATTTCCACTGAACGGTTATGAAGAACCTTGGCACCTAATGATGCAAATTCTAGCATTTCATCATAGGTAACTTCTGGCATTTTCTTAGCATTTGGTACGATTCTTGGATCTGCGGTATAAACTCCTTCCACATCTGTAAAAATCTCGCATTTATCAGCATGTAATGCTGCTGCTAAAGCCACTGCTGTTGTATCAGAACCGCCTCTACCAAGAGTGGTTAAATCATCATATTTGTTAATGCCCTGAAATCCTGTTACTACAACTATTTTACGCATTTCCAACTCACGTTGAATTCTGTCAGTGTCTATTCTTTTTAATCTTGAATTACCATAAGCTGATGTTGTGCGCATTGCTACCTGAGTTGCATTTAATGATATGGACGGAACTCCTAATACTCCAAAAGCCATAGCCATTAGAGAAACCGATATTTGCTCCCCTGTTACTAAAAGCATATCTAGTTCTCTTTTTGATGGTCTTTCACTAATTTCATAAGCCTTTTCAATTAATCCATCTGTAGTTTTCCCCATTGCAGACAGAACTACTACTACATCATGTCCCTGATTATAATCTTCCAGACACCTTTTGGCCACATTGAATATTCTGTCTTTATCGGCAACTGAACTTCCGCCGAATTTTTTTACTATCAGCATAATTAACCTCCTGCATTTTTTGCAACTTTGAGTATAGTGTTTCCTTTATCTTAAAACTCTGCGCGAATCATTTGAATAATTCCTTGCAGATTCTTTGATTTTTCACAATACTGAGATTCTGTTAATTCTTTTGTTAAAATTCCAAATTCGTCAAGATCTTCAAATGCAGTAACGGTAACTTCTCCAAAAACTCGTTCTGCTTCCTGCTTTTTTTCCAGAGAGTTGCCTGAAATTCTAACAAAAAACTGATGAATCATCTCTGTATTTGCTTCGATTGCTAGTGAAGTATCATTCCATCCAACTTGTTTACTTTTTCCTGGGCAACGGGTGACTTCAACAATATCTGCTACTACTGCGCTTGCAGTCTGTAACTTTCCTGCACCGCTTCCATAAAACATTACATCTCCCACCATATTACCTTTTACCAAAATACCATTATACACATCATTAACTCCATATAAAGGATGTGAGGAAGAAATCATTACAGGAGAAACCATGGCATGAGTCTTTCCATCTATAAATCTACTTCTTGCCAATAATTTAATGGATCCCCCCATCTTACTTGCATACCTAAAATCCTCACTGGTAATTGATGTAATTCCTTCTGTCTGTATCTCTTTATAGTTCACTTGCATTCCTGTAGCTATAGCTGTTAATATGGCTATTTTCCTGCAAGCATCATGACCTTTTACATCAGCATCTGGATTTCGTTCAGCATATCCTAGTTCTTGAGCCTCTTTTAATGCAGTTTCAAAAGAAACTCCTTCTTTATCCATCTTAGTTAATATATAGTTGGTTGTTCCATTTAAAATTCCTGTGATTTCAGAAATTTCTTCTGCAGTCATGGAATATTCCAGTGGGCGAATAATTGGAATACCACCACCTACGCTAGCTTCAAATAGAAATTGACAATTATTTTCTCTTGCAATTTGCAGTAACTTTGTACCATTTTCTGCTACTACTGCCTTATTGGAGGTGACCACACTTTTACCAGCTAATAAACATTGTTCTGTAAACGAACTTGCTGGTTCAATACCGCCCATAGTCTCTACAACAATCTTTATTTCAGGATCTTTTAGAATTTCTTCAAAATCGTGTGTGATTTTACTTTGAATGGCTTCACCTTCAAATTCCCTTAAATCTAATACTTTTTTAACAAAAATCTCTTTCCCGCACTTTTTAGTAATGGTGGATGAATTTTTATTAATTATTTCAATTACACCAGACCCAATTGTACCATATCCTAAAATAGCTATGTTAACCATGGTATTCCTCCCTATCTTCCTTTGTAAACTCTTCTTGATTCACGATATTATCATATTTTTTTTAAATCTGCAACCCTTTTTCACTGCATTGCTTTATCAAAGTGATTCGTATTGGTAGGAATCCATTCCGGTTTTGTTTAAACTATTCCACTTTAAATAAGCACTAATAAATGGATCCAGATTACCATCTAAGACACCTTGCACATTGCCGCTCTCTTCATTGGTGCGATGATCTTTCACCATAGTATAAGGCTGCATTACATAGGATCTTATCTGATTTCCCCATCCAATTTCTTTCACTGTTCCACGAATATCGGAGATTTTATCTGCATTTTCTTGTTGTTTTAATATAACCAGTTTTCCTTTTAACATCTGCATTGCTTTATCTTTATTTTGGTGCTGTGAACGTTCATTTTGACATTGAACCACCACTCCTGTTGGGATATGGGTAATGCGGACCGCTGAGGATGTTTTATTTACATGCTGTCCCCCGGCTCCACTGGCGCGATAGGTATCTATACGCAAATCATCTGTATTAATATCAATATCCACATCATCCTCTATATCTGGCATTACGTCGCAGGATACAAAGGAGGTTTGGCGCTTGCCAGCTGCATTAAATGGGGATATTCTGACCAGACGATGAACCCCTCTCTCTGATTTTAGATAACCAAAGGCATTTTCTCCTTTGATTTCAATAGTTACAGATTTTATTCCAGCTTCGTCCCCATCTAGATAGTCTAGGACCTCCACAGAAAATCCTTTTCTGTCTGACCATCTGCAATACATACGATAAAGCATATTTGCCCAATCACAGGATTCTGTCCCACCTGCTCCAGCATGTAATGTTAAAATCGCACTATCTTTATCATATTCTTCTGACAATAGTGTGGTAATTCTAATTTCATCTAATTCTTTGGAAAGCTTCTGGATTGCTGTTTGAATTTCAGGAATTAGGGAAGCATCATTTTCCTCATAGCCCATTTCCAAAAGAACTTCTATCTCTTCATACTGTTCTTCTAAGCCACTATAAACTTCCAGTGTCCCCTTTAAATTCTTGTGTTCCTGCATAAGTTTTTGAGAACGTTCAATTTCATCCCAAAAAGCAGGTTCTTCCATGGTTTTTTCTAACTCTACGATTCGCTTTCCTTTGACTTCTAAGTTAAAGTGAATCCCTCACTTCCATTAATGGTTTTAAAAATGTAGCTAATGTGTACTTAAATTGATCTAATTCTACCATAATGTCACCTTCTCTCGTTTTATATTTAGAACAGAGGGCGGACAATATTGTCCGCCCCCATTTTTAACTTTATGCATTCTTGCCATGGCATTGTTTAAATTTCTTGCCAGAACCACAAGGACATGGATCATTTGGATAAACCTTTTGGTCATCCCTTTTTTTAGGAGCATTTACCAGAGTTTCATCTTTATTGGTACCAGTTACCTTAGCTACTTCTTCTCGTTCGATCTTTTGTTCTATACGAACATGGTAAAGCATCTTCAAGGTTTCTTCTCGTATATTCGCAATCATGGTATCAAACATATCATAACCGCTCATCTTATATTCTACAAGTGGATCTCTTTGTCCATAAGCTTGTAGACCAATACCTTGGCGCAGATGATCCATATCATCAATATGATCCATCCATTTACCATCAATTACCTTAAGCAAAATCACACGTTCTAATTCACGAATATGCTCTGCTTCAGGGAATTCTGCTTCTTTTGCTTCATACAGCTTAACAGCTTCTTCTTTCAGATTTTGTTTTAACTGCTGCTTACGCATATTTTTTTTCTGATCTTCAGTTAATGTAATTGGGTTCAATGGAATCACTGGTAGTAACAGACTACCCAATTCTTTTAAATCCCATGCAGGGGCTGGATGGTCATCTGAAATACACATATCTACTGTGTTTTCTACCATCTCTACAATCATCTTAGAAATAACATCACGCATACTTTCACCATCTAATACTCGGCGACGTTCTTCATAGATAACTTCACGCTGTTCGTTCATTACTTCATCATATTCTAGCAAGTTCTTTCGAATTCCATAGTTATTGCTTTCAATCTTCTTCTGAGCTTTTTCAATGGCATTTGAAAGCATCTTGTGCTCAATTTCTTCATTATCTTCAACACCCATTGCATTAAACATGGTTAGCATTTTCTCTGAACCAAATAGTCTCATTAAATCATCTTCTAATGAAATAAAGAATCTGGATTCACCTGGATCACCCTGTCGACCAGCACGACCTCTTAACTGGTTATCAATACGTCTGGATTCGTGTCTTTCTGTACCAATAATTTTAAGTCCGCCAGCAGTAAGCGCTTCTTCATCCAGCTTAATATCAGTACCACGACCTGCCATATTAGTAGCAATGGTAACAGAGCTATGAATACCTGCGTCTGCAACAATTTCAGCTTCCATCTCATGGAATTTTGCATTCAGTACTTTATGAGGAATCCCTTTTTTGCGAAGCATCTCACTTAAAAGCTCTGAAGTATCAATATTGATGGTACCTACCAGAGTTGGTTGCCCCTTTTTATAAGTTTCCACTACTTCATCTACTACTGCAATGTATTTTTCCTTTTTGGTCTTATATACCCCATCTTGATGATCCATTCTGGCAACTGGTTTGTTAGTAGGAATTTCTACTACATCCATACCATAAATATCTCTAAATTCTTTTTCTTCCGTTAATGCGGTTCCAGTCATACCTGATTTCTTAATGAATTTATTAAAGAAATTCTGGAAGGTGATGGTAGCTAGAGTTTTACTTTCTCTTTTTACCTTTACATGTTCTTTTGCTTCAATTGCTTGGTGAAGACCATCAGAATATCTTCTGCCTGGCATTATACGCCCTGTAAATTCATCAACAATCATTACCTGATCATCAGTAACCACATAATCCTGATCTCTAAACATCAGGTTGTTAGCTCTCAGTGCAAGAATAACATGATGCTGAATTTCAATGTTGTCTGGATCTGCAAGGTTTTCTATCTGGAAGAAGTTTTCTACCTTTTTAACACCTTCTTCTGTTAGATTAACCACTTTGTCTTTCTCATTTACAACAAAGTCGCCTTCCTCTTCGATTTCCTCACCCATAATAGCAGCCATCTTAGTGAGTTCAGCACTTTCTTTACCTTTTATCAATTGTCTGGCTAAAATATCGCATACTTCATATAGTTTAGTGGATTTTCCACTTTGACCAGAAATAATCAAAGGAGTTCTGGCTTCATCAACTAATACAGAATCAACCTCATCAATAATTGCATAAGTTAAGTCTCTAAGTACCAGCTGTTCTTTATAAATTAACATGTTATCTCTTAGATAATCAAATCCCAACTCATTATTGGTCACATAGGTGATATCACAAGCATAAGCTTCTCTTCTTTCATCATTGGTTTTTGCATTTAAAACCACACCAACAGTGAGACCCAAAAATTCATGAACCTGTCCCATCCACTCAGCATCACGATGTGCCAGATAATCATTAACTGTAACAATATGAACACCTTTTCCAGCTAATGCATTCAGATATGCTGGTAGAGTTGATACTAATGTTTTACCTTCACCAGTTCTCATCTCTGCAATACGTCCTTGATGTAATACCACACCACCAACAAGCTGTACAGGATAGTGTTCCATATTAAGGGTTCTTCTGGCTGCTTCTCTTACAGTAGCAAAAGCTTCTGGCAAAATATCATCAAGAGTTTCGCCTTTACCAAGTCGATCTTTAAATTCTTTTGTTTTTGCTCGAAGTTCCTCATCTGATAGTTCCATCATAGCCGGTCTGAGGTTTTCAATCTTATCCACAATAGGAGTAATTAATTTAACTTCTCTTTCACTGTGTGTTCCAAATAATTTTTGAATAAATCCCATGTTTCACGCTCCTGTATGTTCTATAGTATACTTCTACCTACATAGATATATTTTTGTAGTCTTTGCTTAGCAGTCAATGTAATTATTTAATAATCCAACCTATTGTAGCACTATCTCACATTTTATTCAACCGTTTTACTTTTAAAATAAGGACATAATTATGGTAACCAAGCATATTGCACAAAAAATTCGTTCTAATACGCTCGATGTAAATAATTCCCATTTTCATTATTCTCGGTTTTACCCATAATTATCCCCATAAAATACTCTGTTTTTCTTAACAAAACCTAGTTATACACCAAGTTATCCACATTGTCCACATTTTTTCACAATAATTTCTACCCATTTCTTGTTAGTGAAAAAAAACATTTGTTTTGTACACTACTCATAAACTTTGTTTTTTCGACAGCAAAATCCAAATTTCCACTTGACAAGATTGATGTTAGATATATTAATTATTATATTATTTTTATTAAGTTTAATACTTTTTTTATAAATTTTTAAATTAAAATATATTTGATAAATTTTTGTTAAATTGTTAGGACAATTCAAGAAAAACCTTGAGATTTTCACAATTTATGATATAATAATAGTATCTTAACAAAAGGAGTGATCATTATGCGCTATAACATCACAAGTAGGAACATTGAGGTTACTGATGGTTTGAAAAGAGCCATCGAAGATAAGATTGGTAAGCTAGATAGGTACTTTACTTCAGATACGGAAGTCCATATAACATTAAGTGTTGAAAAAGAACGACAGAAAATAGAAGTAACCATTCCCGTGAAGGGCAATATTATCAGATCAGAGCAAGTAAGTAATGATATGTATGTATCTATTGACTTAGTGGAAGAAATTATTGAACGCCAGCTTAAGAAATATAAAACTAAATTAGTAGACAAGCAACAATCTTCTATATCCTTTACGCAATCCTTTATTGATGAAGACTTTGAAGATACCGAAAATATTAAAATTGTAAAGACCAAACGTTTTGCCATTAAGCCCATGGATGTAGAAGAAGCATGTGTACAGATGGAATTGTTAGGTCATAACTTCTTTGTATTTAGAAGTGCTGATACAGATGAAGTGAATGTAATTTATAAAAGAAAGAATAATACTTACGGATTGATTGAGCCAGAGTTTTAATATAATGTTATAAAATGAGCCTTTGAACATACAGCTAATTTATTAAGCTGAGTGAGCAAAGGCTTTTTCTTTTAGATTTTCTTTGGGATGGAGATATTACTTACACTTCCTAAATTTGAACAAACTGGCTATTGTATAGGTTCGCGTAGAAACCTCCTTCTTTTAACAGTTCTTCATGTCTTCCTTGCTCAATGATATTCCCTTCTTTCATTACTAAAATGCAATCCGCTTCTTTAATGGTGGATAATCTGTGAGCCACAATGAAGCTGGTGCGCCCTTTCATAATCTTTGCAAAGGCTCCCTGAATTAAAAGTTCTGTTCGAGTGTCTATAGAACTGGTTGCTTCGTCTAAAATTAACATAGGGGGGTTGGTGAGCATGATTCTTGCAATACACAAAAGCTGCTTTTGCCCACCGGAGATTCCACCTCCATCTTCATCAATCACTGTATCATAGCCTTTTGGTAACCTTTTGATAAAACTATGGGCATATGCTGCTTTGGCAGCCTGTACAACTTCTAAAATGGTAGCATCCGGTTTTCCGTAGGCAATATTTTCACGAATGGTACCTGTAAACATCCAGGTTTCCTGAAGTACCATTCCATACATACTTCGTAAACTATTACGGGTAATCTGTAAAATATTGGTATCATCTACTTTAATCTCTCCACTATTCACATCATAAAATCTCATTAGAAGATTAATGATTGTAGTTTTTCCACATCCTGTTGGTCCTACAATAGCAATACGTTGCCCAGTTTTTGCTTCCAAATTTAGATTTTGTATGAGTTTTTTTTCTGTTGTGTAGGAAAAGCTCACATTTTTTATGGTTACATTTCCATCACTTTGATTTATCACCATAGCATCCAATTGATCGGAGGGTTCCGAAGATTCATCCAGCACAGCAAATACTCGACTGGCACTGGCTACTGCAGTCTGAAGTTCTGTGACTACACCTGTAATTTCATTAAACGGTTTTGTATATTGATTGGCATAATTAAGAAAACTAGATAACTGGCCAACGGTCATATTACCATGGATTACTGCCAAGACTCCGCTTAGTCCCACACAAGCATAAACAAGACCATTGACAAACCGAGTGGAGGGATTGGTAGTGGAGGAGTAAAACTGAGCATTTATTCCTACATCATATAATCTTTGATTCATCTCAGAAAATTTTTTATATGACTTTTCTTCATAACCAAAAGTTTTAATAATTTTCTGATTTCCAATCATTTCCTCAATATATCCCCCTAATTCTCCACGGATTGCAGACTGCTGTTTAAAGTGAATAAAGGTATGTTTTGCTATAAAGGAAGCAATGAACAAGGAAATTGGTGTGAGAAGTACCACTACCATTGCTATTTTTATGTTAATGGATAACATGAAAATTAGTGTACCGAAAATTGTGAATATTCCTGTGAAAACTTGGGAAATCCCTTGAATCAAACCATCTGATATTTGATCAATATCATTAACTACACGACTGATTAAATCTCCATGGGAATGACTGTCAATATATGATAAAGGTACCTGATCTATTTTCTTAAAAATATTTAATCGCAGGTCTTTGACTGTGCCATAGGTAATCTCATTGGTACATAAAGTCATAAGCCATTGGAATAATGCACCCAAAAGTACTACTACTGCCAATCGAATGAGGGTAAACATTATTTTGGGAAAATCTACATGACCAGCTCCCACAATTAAATCAATGGCATTACCAATTAAGACTGGTGCATATAAAGTGAAGAAAACACTGCTAATGGCGCAAATCAAAGCTCCAGCCATATAATTTTTATAAGGTTTTGTATAGTTTAGTAATCTTAAAATCACAAATATGGTTTGATTATCTGTTGTTTTATTTTGTGTATTCATGCTGGATTTACCTCCTCTTCACTTGATTGTGACAGACAAATTTCTTTATAAACAGAACAGGTTTCTAATAGTTCCTCATGCCCTCCTATTCCCACAATCTTGCCATCATCTAATACAATAATTTTATCTGCTGATTTTATACTATTGGTACGCCCAGAAATCATCAAAACAGCCATATTATTTGTTTTTTCTTTTATCGCTTTTCTAAGGGCTACATCAGTTGCAAGATCTAAAGCACTGGAACTATCATCCAAAATAAGTATTTCTGGATTTCCTACTAATGCCCTAGCAATGGTTAGGCGTTGTTTCTGACCGCCTGACAAGTTCTTTCCACCTTGAAGAATCTGTGTATCCAATCCTTGTGGTAGTTTTGAAACAAACTCAAACCCTTGGGCAATGTCTAATGCCTCCCAAATCTTTTCATCGGTAGCTTCTTGGTTTGCCCATTGCATATTTTCTCTCAATGAACCAGAAAATAATACTGCCCGTTGTGGTACCATACCTATTTTTCCTCTTAGTTGGTTGAAGGGATAGTCTTTTACATTTACCCCATCAACCAGAAGTTCCCCACTATTTACATCATAAAATCTGGAAATTAAATTTACTAGTGTAGTCTTACCAGAACCTGTACCACCAATAATACCAATGGTTTCATTTTTATCTATTTTAAAATTTATATCTTTTAGACAATGCTCTTCACTTGATGAATAGTCAAAATAAACTTCCTTAAATTCTATTTTGGGAGCACCTGCTACGGGATTTTGATCTTGATGATTGAATTCCTTAACACTTGGGTGCATTTCAAAAATCTCATTGATACGAGATGCACTTGCAGAGGCTTTGGTAAATATAATCACCAAATTTGCCACCACAATAAGAGCTAGAAGGATCTGTGTCATATAGTTCCAAAGTGCAATTACTTCTCCCTGAGTTAGGCTACCCATATTTACTCTAAGACCACCAAACCAAATAATAGCAATGATTGCACCATTTGCTATGATTGTGGTAGATGGATTCAAAAGAGATGACAGCCTTCCTACTCGTATAGATGCTTTTTTAAGTGTTTCACTGCCTGCCTCAAATCGTTTTCTTTCATCTATTTGCCTTGAAAATGCCCGAATAACTCGAACTCCACCTAAATTTTCCCTTGTGATTAAGGATATTTGGTCTAATAGCTTTTGGACTAATTTATAGTAAGGTACTGAGTTACTCATAATGATATATAGAACTAAGGTGATCATAACTGCTACCACGAAAAAGATGATAGACATTGTTAGATCCAAGCTGATTGCCATTACAGTAGCACCTATTACTAAGAAGGGGGCACGAAATACCAGCCTTATTAACATGGCCACTGCTAGTTGAAGCTGATTTACATCATTGTTTAAACGTATAATCAAAGATGGGGTGCCTATTTTATCCAGTTCTCCATGTGAAAGTGTATTTATATGAGAAAATAGTTCATTTCTTATAATAGTACCAACCCCTTGGGATGCTCTGGATGCATAGAATTGGCAAATCAGAGAGGAAGCTAGTCCTACTAACCCAAGAAGCACAAGTATTCCTCCCATTTTCCACACATAAGAAGTGTCAGAATTCTTAATACCCACATCTATCATTCGAGCCATTACCAGAGGCACGATTAATTCAAATATGGCTTCTATCATTTTAAACATAGGTCCTAGTATTACTTGTTTTCTATATGGTTTTAAAAATCTTATTAGCTTACGCATAGTTATCTCCTTTTACACTTTGGTTTCAATTATAACATATATCCTGTACATACTAATATTATTATTTGCTTTAAAATTATATTTTGTATTTAAAAACTAATAACTTTGCTGCTTCTATTATTCCCATTATAAGCAGTATTAAATACATTCATCTTTCCTACATAGGTAATAATAGGGCATTAAAAAATCTGCCGCAATTGCGACAGATTTTTTATATAATCTTATTAATCTAAGAATGTGACTGCTTTATATGGAGTTCTGTAATACATATTAGAAATGATAATTCCAGTTTTAGAAGTACTTGCGTGGATAACTTGTCCACCACCAATACTCATAGCAACATGATTGATACTACCACCACTTGCATAGAATATTAAATCACCAGGTTGCACACTATCTACCGAAATAGTTCTTCCTCTGCCTGCCTGATCTCTTGAAGTTCTACCAGTACTTATCCCAAAGTGAGCATAGATACTGCTTGTAAATCCTGAACAGTCTGCTCCATTAGTTAAGCTGGTACCACCATATACGTATGGGTTGCCCAAGAATTGTTTTGCGTAAGCTATCACTGCGGAACGAGTAGCTGAAGTTTCAGCTGAACTTGCAGCAGGTGCTGGTGCTGGTGTTGCCTGAGATGAGGTACTACCCTTGGATGTACTCTTGGCAGCATTCTTTGCAGTGCTCTTAGCTGCCGCTTTTGCTTGCTCTGCTTTACGAATAGCATCTTCTGCTTCTTTTTTAAGTCTCGCTTCTTCGGCAATCTTGGCTTGTTCTTCTTCTACTGATATTGCTTTCTGAAAGTCAACACGAATATTAACATAATCTTTGGAAACATATCCTTCCAAATCAGTATCAACTGCAATTTTGGCAAATCCTTCTTCTTCTTCAGAAACTACTATGTATTCAGAATCTTCTGCTAACAAGGTGAGTGTTGTTGACTCTAAGCTTGGGGTTTCTCTAAGACGTAAGGTTGCAGTATTTACTACCATTGCAACTACCGTTCCCACTTTTTTAGCAACCGCCTCTGCTTCATCACCAGTCAGAAAAAATTCTGCCTTCATAAAACCTGTTACTGAACCTGATTTAATCTCATACCACTCTCCATCCTGACCTTGAATGGTGTTCAAAATAGTAGCAGCGGAGTTATTATAAATTTTACCTACGATTTCGCCTTCTGTGTCTGGTGTACTTCTTATATTAACATAATTGCTTACATTAGAGATTGCTATATCAGCATATGGAGATACTTCAGGAGCTTCTTCGACTGTATCAATCTTCAATGGAATTAAGTATGCTTCTAAGTCCTCTGCTGGATTAGCTGTGCGTGCATAATAATTATTCAGTGCGACTGCGACTCCTGCTACTGGTTCTTCTGTTTCTGAGTATGCTGCTGCTTTAACTTCAAGTGTATTATTAAGGACTAGTAATGGCAAACATAAACATCCCAGAACCGCAGCCTTTATTATGACTTTTTTCATTGGAAGACCTCCATCTTAAGTGTGTCAGAATTATTACAACTTTGTTACATCTAGGACTAAGTATAACAAAGTCATTGATTTTTGTCAATCCATGTTTCACATTTTGTCGTTTTATTTAGCAGCTATTTCAGTTAAATAACGTTCTATAGAGGTAATTGCGTTGGCACCATCTGAAACTGCTGTAACAATTTGTCTTAAGTCTTTGGTTCTCACATCTCCGGCTGCAAATACTCCATCCACAGAGGTTTTTGCATCTTCTCCAGCTACAATATAATTCTGGCTATCTCGGTTCACTTTCCCCTTAAAAACTCCACTATTAGGTAAGATACCTACAGCAATAAATACTCCATCTACAGCAAGTTCCTTCTCTTGCTTAGAGATAGTATCTGAAATCTTCACTCCTGTAACAGCCTCTTCTCCAAAAACATCTAATACATTGTGGTTCCATATTACCTCAATATTATCAGCTGCAAAAATTTGTTCTTGTAAGACCTTTGCTCCTCTAAATTCATCCCTTCGATGTATGAGATATACCTTTTCACATACTCTTGATAAGAAAATGGCATCTTCCAAAGCAACATCTCCACCACCTACAACTGCAACAACTTTATTACGAAAAAATGCTCCATCACAAGTTGCACAATAAGATACTCCCATACCTGAATATTCATCTTCTCCTGGTATATCTAAACGACGATGTTTTGCTCCTGTAGCTATAAGAACCGTTTTTGCCTCATAAACATTTGTTTCTCCAATTACTTTTTTAATCTGGGAGTTGAAGTCTAAGTCTTTCACTTCTTCTTCCACAAATTTTGCACCAAGTTCCTCTGCATGGGATCTAAACTTCATTCCCATGTCAAACCCATTGATTCCAGGAAGTCCTGGGTAATTATCTACTTCATAGGTAGTTAGAACCTGCCCCCCACTCATGGTATTACGTTCTAAAGTAATTGTATTTAGCTTAGCCCTTTCCGCATAGATGGCTGCTGATAGTCCTGCTGGTCCAGAACCTATAATAATAATATCGTATATTTGACTCATAATAATCCTCCTAGTATTCAATTTATATGAATAAATCGTTTAGTTAACTGGTTTCTTTCATCTTCATTATAACATAATTCTATGATTTTATACAGAAAATATGGTATAGTATTTATATTGTATTTTATGAATACTTAAATGAATGATATACTTGCAGTAAATATGTCTGGTCTAAATGTCACAATTCTTATTGTAATATCTGACTAAGCAAATAGATGGGAGTTTTATGGGAAGGAAAACAGTATTAGTAACAGGAGCCTCCAGAGGAATTGGGAAGGCAATTGCAATTAAATTTGCATCCCAAGGATTTGATGTAGTCATTACCTGCTTAAATAGAAGAAAAGAATTGGAATATATGAAAAAAGAAATAGAAAACTATCAAGTTGCTTGCCTAACCTTCTTAGGTGATATGGGCAGTTATTCTGTATGTAAAGAATTATTTCAAGAAATTAAAAGGCGATTTGGTTCTATAGATGTTCTCGTTAATAATGCTGGAATATCATATATTGGTTTATTGCAGGATATGAAACCAGAAGATTGGAATTTGATTTTGAACACAAACCTTACTTCAATGTTTAACTGCTGCCAATTATCCATAACTTCTATGGTTGAAAAGAAACAAGGAAATATTATAAATATTTCTTCTGTATGGGGTCAGGTAGGAGCTTCTATGGAAGTGGCTTATTCTGCATCTAAAGGTGGGGTAAACGCATTTACAAAGGCCCTCGCTAAGGAGTTAGCACCTAGTCAGATTCAGGTAAATGCCATTTCCTGTGGGGCTATAAATACAGAAATGAATCACTTTATGGATCAAGATGAATTAAAGAGTTTAATGGATGAAATTCCTATGGGTCGATTGGGGGAAGGGGAAGAAATCGCTGAGCTAGCTTATTATCTCGCCAATCAATCTTCTTATTTAACTGGACAGGTCATAACTTTGGATGGTGGATGGATTTAAATTACAAGTAATTGCAGACCAGATTTTCACAATATATGCTATATTGATTAAGTCTGGCTTGCAATATTATTTATTGTTTACACAAAATCTTTTCTCATTGGAGTAAAAATATCAAGCAGTAATGTTTCCTCTAAAGCTATCACACCATGTGATACATCTGGTTTTACATAGTAGGTGTCCCCTGTATTTAGTATTTTATCCTCACAGCCATCTTCTTTATATTGAAGACAACCAGATATTATATAACCAATTTGTACATGAGGATGGCTATGCATAGCACCTATGGCACCTTTTTCAAAGGTCAGTTCTACTGACATTAGTTGTTCATCATAGGCTAACACTTTTCTAGTGATTCCTCCGCCTAAATCTTTTTTTTCTATGTCCTTATTTTTTACATACATAAATTTTTCCTCCTGTTTTTATTTTTTTAATTATAATTTTTAATGATAATCGTGTGAAGTTTATTGGGATTCTTTTGGAGGCTCCTACTGTTCTTTTAAAATAGGGCTTAAACCAGTCCACAAAGCGCTAATTGCTAAACCTATTCCAATACCAATAAAAAGCAATCCAACCTTTATTAAAACAAATGAATTGATACTAATTTTTATAATAAAATGTATCTGGTGCATTAAATTGTATATTTTGTTGCTTACAAAGCTCATAAAAATCCTTTTGTTTTCCATTTTCAATGGATTCCCACCAACTAGTGTATAATTTTTTCCAATAATGAAATCCATCATTCATTCCATTTTTAATTTCACCATTGTGTTTTTTTATTATCATCTCACACTTTTGCCGAGTATCTTCATATCTTTCTTTACTAATACAACATCCTTCAGGAAAATGATGTGCTCCAAAGTAGAATATTTCTAATAATGCATCAAAATACATTTTAATTGTCTTTTCATCACAATCTTTATGTGCATATGCTTGTTCTAATAATTTTATATCCTTATCAAACAATTCATAAAACCATCTCAAGTATGGCATTTCACCATTATGAACAAAATGCTCCAAACATTCTTGAAAGCGTTTTGAAACTTCAAATGGTAAATTGTTATGCATAGAAAATGTATTCGTTTTATTTATAAGTAGGTCATCACAAACATATGTACAATAACCAAATGCAATATCTGCTTTTTCTGAATTTAACAATTGGTCGAACTGATGCATAACATCCTTAATAACTTTATTGGCCTGCTTTTTTACTCCCTTATCCCATAGTTCATAATACTCAATAAATCCACGGGAAATTTCTTTATTATTCATCATATTCGCATAATGTAGCTGGGAACTTTCTATTTTTCTTGTAGACTTGCATTCATTAATTTTCAACCAGCAATTAACCTCATCATATCCATAAACAGTTCCAAAAATATTACAACCAGGATACATGTCATTTCTATTGCTATTTTTTCTACACTCCATATAATTAGCAGATCCAAAAGCTTTATTACATTCAAAAATAACTTTCTCTGGATAAAAATATAATATGTTACCTTGTATTTTTCTCCCAATAGGATATTTAGTTTTTAATAGTTCAAATTCCATTTGATAATCCTGCATATAGATATTCCATACTTTTTCAAAATCAGCTTTTTCTAAATAGTCAGTATGAGGAATAATCTTATGATTTTGAACCACTCCTTTTGTAAGACAATCTTCTCTACATGATAAATGAACTTCTTTATCTGTTATAATTATTTGTTTAGTAGGAATATTGTCCTCATTCAATTCTATGTAAAAAGTTTCACCTTCAAAGGTAAACTTTATGTACTTCATAAGATATCTCCAATGCATGATTTTTTATTATAGACCATATGTCAGAAGAATTTACCACTAACTTTTACTAAAACCACACTAGCTTCTATATGATTTTGCCCAGTGATGATGAGAATCTCTGAAAACGATTGTTTATTTAAATTTCAATTTTGCAACCATTTCACAAGTCTTGAAATTGTTCTATTTATGTCAGTTACTTCATTCTTTTTAACTCATTAATTATATCTTTATTAGCTGGCAGCCAATCTACACTATCCAATCTCTCTTTAGCAAGCCATTTGCATGATTGATGTTCAATTAATCTCAAATTTCCACTGGCTATATCGCATAAGAAACAATGCATGGTAAGATGAAAATTAGGATAATCATAATTCACCGTTTTTACGAATTTAATGATGTTAATAACACAATCCAGTTCCTCTTTAATCTCTCTTTTGAGTGCATCTTCTCTGGATTCACCTGATTCAACTTTCCCTCCTGGAAATTCCCATCCATCTTTAAACTCTCCATATCCTCGTTGTGTGGCTAATATTTTATTTTTATTCTCATTTGTCCCTTTGATAATGGCCACTACTATTTCTATTGTCTTCATTGTATTATTACCCCAATTAACTTTTCATCCATTTGTGACAACTTACATTTAACTTTTCCCCTAACAAACTGTTCTTCTACATAACCCCTGAACACTTCATCATCAGAATGTGTAAGTAATTTCAATTTACTTATTGATATTACTTTTATTTGTAAGTATGATCCTATGGAAACTTGAAAAATATGGGATTCACCAACAATCGTTGTGGAATCCCTGTATCACGTTCACGTCCAAAAAATTAATTATTAGAATTGAATTTCATCTGGTCAATAGCAGCCCTACATTCCACATATGTAAGTGTATATGTTGTGCTATTTGCTGTGGGCTTCGGCAATCACATGTGGTCATAATCATCTAACATATTGAGTGCTACTGTGTATTTTTCTATCACATGTAGCACTTGCTTTGCATCTAAATTATTATCTGCCCTTTTCATAATACGTATCACTTCTCTTAATTGTTTGATACGACTATTATTCACTGAATATCCATCATTATGTATTCTTTAAGTATTTTATTTGTCCATCATTTAAATTCCACACCATGTTTTGATTTTACTCGATATCCTACAGATATAATAACATCTAAATTATAATTTTCTATTTTACGCTCTACTAGCCTATCACCCTCCATTTGAACTGTCGCAAAATTTGTGACAGTTCAAATGCCATACATTCTTCTTTTAGTGCATTATTTATATGTTTACTGTTTGTTTTACATCTCTTCCAAATAGTTCTGCCATTTGGCTACGATTCAGCCATACCATTTTACCATCAACACTTACTTCAAGCTTTATTTCTTCAACTTCATTCCGATATATCACTATTTCCGATTTGCTTTCTAATTAATCATCACCTCATATTTGATTAATTTCTTTTAACAAGCCAAGATATAGTATCATTCTATACAAATTTATGAATGAAATTTGTTTTATTCTACTTAACTATTTATAACATTTTATCTGTTGAAACATTTCTACTACTCCATCCAAGGCTTTCTGCCCATTCACGATATTGCTTTTTTTCCTCTTTATCAGCACTTTCATAAATAGTCTTTAAAAAGTTAGCATATCCACTCATACCTCCTACATCATCAACAACATATCCCCCTTTTTTAGAAATACAAATTGGCTTATGTTTATCCATAACAAACTGCTTCGCTTCATTTAATTCTTCGTCTGATATATCATTATTTAGTAAGTTATTGCTTCTCGTAATCTCTACAATCCAATTATCACCATAATCATAATTATAAAACAATTTATATGTAACTGGTAATACTTCTGGTTGTTCCTTTTTACCAAAGTGACCATTACTACTCTCATATTTAGGATTTACAAGACTTCTTCCTAATTCAAGTGCACTCGCAAGATTATCATCACTATGCCCTAACACTGAGATAACTTCCAAACGTTCAAGAAGATGGTCCATCCCATTCTCTATCAATATGGAATTATTTAATTCTTCTAGTGTCAGATTTAAAATTGGTGCTCTCTTCAAAATACGAACTGGTTCTCTATCTGCCCCCTCCATTCCTTTTGTTCTCTTATAGTAATTGTGGAATGATTCTTTAACATCCAATTTTGGAAAATGCTTCACAAACTGCTGTACACTTTCTTTCGCTTCCATATAATTTTCAGTGTAACCTTCATAACTATAGGGTCCAGCATACTTTTTTTTGAGCCATACTTTAAAACTTCCTCCACTATACACATCATCCCAAAAAGCATCCTCTTCGTCATCTGAAAGTCCTTGAAATAAAATGCCTACCAAATCCATCCATTCTTTCACCTTTCCAACTGTTAAACGCTGATAATCCCTTTCTTCCAAACGAAAACATCTAAGATGTGAATTTTGCCATCCATATAATCTTTGAATCACGTAATGCAGATTATGTAATGGCATATCAGATGGAATTAGTATATCTCTTGTTATAGTACCATTATCTGTTGCATCCGCATATTTCATCAATACTCTCTTTTCCTCCTCATCACACAATTCATTCTGCAATTCCAAATGTAGATGTATAGGATAAAAAATTTTATTTTCTGAATATTGACTTTTCATTATTGCCAGCCCTCTTTCTTTTTCATATATTTTTTTAATTTTTAAGGCATACTTTTTAGTTACAATGTTATTTGTGGCTACTTGAATTCGTTTTCTATATTTTTTGCTTTTTTTCGCATCAATAGTTAGAATCGGTGCTTGATAAATGCCTTTTTCGTATGGAAGAAATGCATTTACTCTCTTTTCTGTAGATCCAACCATAGTTGCTATCTCCGAGATACTAAATCCCTTGTTTCTCAAATCAATCACCTGCATGCTAAACTCCGTCTGATACTCCCCTTGAGTTATGAGTACTTTTCGTACCTTCCCATATGCAACTCCTAAACGCTCAGCTGTTTTTTGCAAAGACTTTGTTTCTTTGTAAAAAGAGGAAATCAATTTAAAATAATTACTATTTAAGAATGTATCACTCATCACTCATATTCTTTGCACTTTTGGTGTCAATCCACGCTAAGAATATATAATATCATTTTCAAAATAAAGTGTAAAGCCACGTTTATTTATTTCAAAAAATCTCCCAAGATAGTCCTGTGAGGTTCTGAATTGTTTTGAAACGTATTTTGTTGTTTTGAATATTATTTCTTTGAGAACTTTTTAGGAGGTGGAAATGACCGAAATATTGGCTTTATCTACTCTAATGTTGCATACTTGTTTTATACTCACACATCACAGGGCAACTCAAAGTCTTTATGCCTAACCATTTGAAACCAAATCACCTAAACCTATTTCTTAAATTCTTTAATTTTAAATAAAATCTTAAACATAAATACCTTATTCCTCTTTTTCTTCTATTACTGCTATATTTGCCAATTCCTGTAGCTTGTTCTGTAATATTTTCTTATCCGGCAATTGTAATTCATACTTCGACACTAACATTGGAGATATTTTTCTACTCATAGTATATTCAACCACTTCATCATTTTTTGATGCACATAGTATTACACCAACACTGGGATTCTCGTATTTCTTTTTATTTTGTCTATCAAGAGCCTCAAGATAAAAATCCATTTTAAATCATATTCTGGTTTAAATTTTCCTATCTTCAATTCAAGAGCAACCAAACATGATAACCCTCTATAATAGAATAGTAAATCTATATAATAATCCTCGTCCCCAACTTGTACTCCATATTCCTGTCCCACAAATGTAAAGTCTCTACCTAATTCAAGAATAAAATCCCTCAAATCATTTGCCAAAGCTTTATTTAAATCGTTCTCTTTATAATTCTTAGGCAAATCCAAAAATTCCATTACATAAATATCTAAAAATGGATTTTCTACTCTACTGAATAATTTTACTGGTACTATTTTGTCTTTAGAAAGCATGTGTCTCTCATAATATCCGCTATTAAGTTGTCTGTCCAATTCTCTTTTACTGTAATTTTCCTTAATACATAACCGTAAATAGAACTCTTTTTCTTCTATTTACTTAGTACCTGATAATATAATTAAATTGCTAGTCCAGCTAATTTGTGTCACCAGTGGAGACACAAATTCATAATCAGAATATGTTTCATGAAATTGTTTTATTCTATAGAGACCCCCCCCGATTAAATCCCTTAATTCCAGAATAAGTATTTTCTATATATTCTGAAAGAGCATCCACATATACATCACCAACATTAGCAATCTTAGACTTGTCACTGATATATTCTCCAATATTCTAGTACATTTGTATCAACTCTTCATTTACTTTTCGTTTTGCATTTTTCTTAGCATTGGGAATGACCAAAATATGGGATTCTTTATAGGAATTGTTACATACTTGTTTTGTACGCACAGCAACTCAGGACATTTCAGAACTTTTATTGAATTTAATTATCCAATGTCCAAAACGCTTTCCACCAACACAAATTTTCAAAGGGTCATTTTGGCTCTTTTGAATTTTTAATGTTCTTTAAGACTATAAAATCAAAAAATATTATAATCTATCAAAATCTAGTATACAACATTATTGATTGTTACTTAATAACCCTATCATATAATTCTTCCATTTCCTTCTCTTAATGGGTGTAAGGCGTTAATTTCAGAAAAGTAATAAGCTACCCTCTTCACAAACTCTGCCCTTGTAAGCTCAAATAAACATTTATCTGATTTTATCTTTTCAAAAATATCTTTTGCCTGTGCATCTATAAACTGTACCTTACAAAACTAATTTGATTTAGCGACATCTACTGTACGTATCTTTCCTGCCCAGGAGTACATATCCTGAAAAAGATACCTATGAATACTCTGCAGATGTTTCTAATCAAATTCTCCCATTATCGGAACATCTAGCAGATCATCTAGTCGAAGCATTGTAATTTTACGCTCTGCTTCACTAAGCCTATCCAAATCTCTGATATTTAACTTATTTATCAGGACATCTGTATCTGGATAACAATAAATTCTGTCACTCATTTAGACCTCCGTAAATTCTGTTAGCAATTGTTTTCTAATGATTTCCTTATCCGAGGTTATCTGGTATGCTTTTAATAACTTGATATCCTGTTCTGTTAGATGCATATCTTCCATGGCCATAGATGCTTTAACCTCTGAAATTCTTTCATCCTCTGTATAGATTCATGGCATTTTCACTTCAAATGGAATGCCTTTTGTTATCACAATCTGCTTTAGTAGCATATTCACAACAGTAGACAAGTTCGTTCCAAGTGCTTCCAAAATAGCACTTGCCTGTTCTTTATCTACCTCATCTACACGTACTTGTAAAAATGTTTTTGCCATTGCGATCACCTCCTTTATTTTATTATATGACATTGTATTGACATTGCCAATATTTATGGTTTCTATTTGTATTACACCGTTAAACACTCTGACCTTAGTTCTCTTAGAGACTTTATCGAAAAAATCCCCACAAACATAATGTTTGCGAGGCTTTAGTATACTTTTTCTGATTATCTCTTTGAGAACTGTTTGAGAGGGGAGAATGCCCATTACTATAGGTTTATTGGTGCTAATGTTGCATATGCGTTTTATACCTGCAACTTCGTATTACTACTCACGACTTCCTGAACATAATCCATTTCTATTTTATATCACTAGTTTACGAATTATTTTCATGCTCATGATTTGTTTGTTTTTGTTTATAAATTATTTCAACATCATTTGTATTCATATCTATCTTTTCTTTAAGCAGCCAATAAGCTGTCTCACCTCTATATTTAACCTTATTTTTGATAAAGAATGAACAAATGCAATAATTTCCATTAATTTTTTCTCGCAAAAAAATATACATAGTCACACCATTAAGTTTACTTTCTATCATAAAATCAGCATTTATCTTGGAATATGGATTACGTTTATTCACATACTTAAGTATGCAATTATCTATTTCTAAAAACTCTGCCAAATAAGGAAATTGATATATTCTGCTAGCAACATCTGCATAAGAATCATCTATATTATAGAAAAATGCACTTTTTGATATTTTCTCAAATGTGATTTTTCCAGTTTTAATCCCATCAAATACCTTATCAGCATTTTTTGACATTGCTATATCTCCCAAATATTGCAATCCTATCAAATGTTTTAAATCAGATTTTTCAAATTCAAGCTTAATATCTATTATTTTCTTATTTTTGGAAATCAGAAAGTGATATTGAATACTAAACATTTTTTCAAAGTTGTGAACGCATTGTTCTAGTATATTCATTATTTCATCCTTAGTAATTATAAATTTATCTCCAAACTCAAAAAGAGCCTCATAGATGAGACTCTTCTCTGTCAAGTTTTCTTTCGGATATTCTCCTACACTAAGTCATGGTAAACTTGAAACCTTTGTAGACCTCCATGCAGACTGTTTCTTAGCACAGCATACACTTCAATAGCCAAATAGGCATTGCCTATCATCTACTATTATTATACACAATAATCAGATTTATGTCAAAAGGAATTTAAAATTAGATAGCAATTAAAATATAGTCATTTTATTCTATGAATTATTATATCAATTATACAAATTTTAATAAAGCTTTTTTCATTAATTTGTATCTCACAGAACCTCAGACCTCGGTTATCAATGAAATTTGATACAAAAAGCCCCACAAACGCAATGTTTGCAAGGCTTTAGTATACTTTTTCTGATTATCTCTTTGAGAACTTTTTGAGTGGCGGGAATGCCCACAACTATAGGGTATATTGATTCTAATGTTGCATACTTGTTTTATACGCAACACATCTCAAAACTTCTCAAAACCTCTATTCTTTACCTACTTAAATTCAAGACCTCTAAACTTATGCCTGGAAATTTTTCATTTTTTAAATAATATGTAAACCAAAAATCTTTCAAATTATTTCAATGCTTTGCTGTCACAACAATTCTCTTTTACAGTAATTTTCTTTTATATGATCTTAAATAGTTATATTTTCTATATCTTTTTTCCAGATAAAATTATTAATCTATCTAATTTGTTACACAACAAAAATCCTATATTAATATTTCTAATTATAACAGTATCACTCTTTTTTACAATTGTTTCAAGTCCTAATAAATGGCAATAATTCTCTGTATCAAATCGTAATTCTACATTTATTTCTTGATTATCCTTATCGGTTATTCTGTAATGATATATGTATGGATATAAATATATTTCATAAAATTCTCTAAGCACATTTAGCGTAATGTCATTAATCCTGGGCTGTAACGCCACACCATTTAATTCAATTGCTGTATACATTAGCTTTTTCTCCTATGATTATAAAAATAACCCTGATAACATCAGGGTTATTTTAGCAACTTTATCTTTTGGCTCATATTTAAACTCTCCGCCACAGAGAAATCGAGAGCTGCACTCGAATATTATATTATACTTACAAATACTACTTCTATTCATGTAGCTTATTTTTCGACTCATATTTAAACTCTCCGCCGCAGAGATGTCAAGGCTACAACTCGACAGTTCTTTATTACAAGTACATTATATACTATATCACTTTCAATTTCCATATACATAATGCATAAAAACAAAGAGATTTTTTATGTATTAATATAATCAACTTATAATGAAGAAAGTTTTTGGTCTTCAATTCAACTATTGAAATAAGAACTAATTATTTCAATAGTTCTTCACAATTCGATTATATAGTATATACCATACTATTTTTTATTTATCAAGAGGATTCCATAAATTTAATTTATAGAGATTTTTTTCTTTGAGTTATTATATCAGTTATACAGCTTTTTATAAAGCCTTTTTCAATAATTGTTTGAATCCCTCACACCTCAGTTCTCAATGAAACTTGATACAATAAGCCCCACAAACGCAGTGTTTGCAAGGCTTTAGTATACTTTTTCTGATTATCTCTTTGAGAACTGAGGAGCTCTACGAGCTGCCTTCAATCCGTATTTCTTTCTTTCTTTCATTCTTGGATCTCTAGTCAAGAAACCTGCTTTTTTAAGCACTGGACGATGATCGATATCTGCTTTTAGTAATGCTCTAGAAATACCATGTCTGATCGCTCCTGCTTGACCAGTAGTACCTCCTCCATGAACATTTACTAAAATATCAAATTTGTCAGCTGTTTCTGTAGCTACTAAAGGTTGACGAACGATTAATTTTAGAGTTTCAAGACCAAAATATTGATCTATATCTCTTTTATTTATAGTAATCTTACCTGTACCAGGTAAAATATATACTCTAGCAATACTTTTCTTTCTTCTTCCGGTTCCATAATATTTTTCTGTTGCCATTGTAATTTCCTCCTCTCAGTATCAATTAAAATTTAATTTCTAAAACTTCTGGTTTTTGAGCTGCTTGTTCATGATTTGGACCAGCATAAACGTGAAGTTTATCGATCATACTTCTTCCTAAAGGTCCTTTTGGAAGCATTCCCTTAACTGCAAGTTCCATTACTTTTTCTGGCTTCTTTTCTAACATAACCTTTAACTTAGTTTCTTTCATTCCACCTACGTAGTCTGAATGGTTATAATAGATTTTTTGGTCTAATTTTTTACCGGTTACTTTAATCTTCTCTGCATTCACTACAATTACATAATCACCTGTATCCATGTATGGTGTGTAAGTAGGTTTGTGTTTACCTCTTAATATTTTAGCAATCTCAGATGCTAAACGTCCTAATGTATATCCTGTAGCGTCAACTACATACCATTTTCTTTCAATTGTTGCTGGACTAGCCATAAAACTTTTCATTGGTTGACCTCCTTGATTAATCATTCCACAATCATTTTCTTCTATCATAAAATGCTCTACCGGGGCTTTGGTCAAGCAGTTTTAAGTGATGTCACAGTTATACATTATATTATACTAGAAGACGCATGTCAACCGTTTTTCAAGTATTTTCCCTTTAAATATGCACAAAATAATCTTTTGTCACATACCAATTGACTTGATAACCTATATTTGATTGACTTTCTGTCTCTTGTTTATCTAAAATGCATTGAAATGTATAAGGACCTATTTTTCCTACGTGAAAACGATCCATTTCCTTGTCATAAAAAAATACTTCTATTGCTTGATTACGAATTGCTTTCTTCGCTAATCTCATGACCAAAGCTTCAAAGTCTTCTGGTAAACAATTTTCCACAATAATGTAGGCTCTCTTGTTTTTTTTAATCTCACTTTGAATGATTTGATAACTCCACTTTTTATTTTGAATGGTAACAATGTCTTCTAATTCCTGTTCGTATTCAATGCCGATAAGGGTAAGTCCTAAAGCAGGTGCCTTTGCTCCCGCCTTCTCACGTTTCCTTGAGATTAGAATTTCTTCCACATGTTCTGGTGTAAATACTCCAGCTCCTACCTTTATCAAAGTACCTACTATAATGCGTACCATATTGTATAGGAAACCATCACCAGTAATTCGTAATGTAATCACATCTTCTTCTTTTTTCAAATCCAATTCATAAATATGCCTTACTGTATCCTCTAACTGATTTTTAGAGGAACAAAAGCTTTTAAAATCATGTTCCCCCAATAGGTGCTTTGCTCCCTGCTGCATTTTTTCAAAGTCTAAATGGGCAAAGTAGAAATATGAGGTCAAACGTTTTAATGGTATTTGAAATGTTCGATTTAAAATTTGATACTCATAAGTTTTCCTGCTATTGCACCTTCGGGGATGGAAATTTTGAGGTGCTTCACAAGAGCTTTGAATTACAATGTCTTTTGGTAGTCTTTGATTTAAGGCAAAAGATATTTTATCTGCTGGAATCTTAGTGTTGGTGTCAAAAACTGCTACATTACCCAAAGCATGCACTCCTGAATCTGTCCTGCTGGCTCCAATCACATGGATTTCTTCATGAAGTAGTTCAGAAAGTTTCTTATTCAAAACTTCTTCAATGGTAATTCCATTGTTTTGAATCTGCCACCCACAATAGTTAGTACCATCATAAGCAACTATTAATTTTATGCGTTTCATCAATATTCTCCCTTACAGAAGTTTTGTCAAATAAATTATAACAAAATAAGATGCAAAAATTCCATAAGCAATATAATCATTTTTTTTATAAACCAAAGGTTTCATTTTTGTCCGCCCCTGACCACCTCTATAACATCTGGCTTCCATTGCCATGGCTAAATCTGTGGCTCTGCGGAAGGCAGAAATAAATAGAGGTATCAAAAGTGGAATCAGATTCTTAGCCTTCTTAATAAAATTCCCAGTTTCAAAATCTGCCCCTCTTGCCATCTGAGCTTTCATTATTTTATCAGTCTCTTCTATCAATATAGGGATAAAACGTAAGGCAATCGACATCATCATAGAAATCTCATGGATAGGAACCTTTATTGCTTTTAAGGGTCTTAATCCTTTTTCCAGCCCATCTGTTAGTTCATTGGGAGTAGTTGTTAATGTCATAAGGCTAGAGCCTATAATAAGGTAAATAAGGCGTAAAGCCATGAAGAAAGCCAGATACAAGCCTTCTTGGGTTATGTTCAAAAACCAAAAATGAAGTACAACTTGTCCATCCGTTAAAAACAGATTAAAAATAACACTAATCATCAATAAGAAAATAATGGACTTTAATCCCTTCATAATAAATTTAAATGGTATTTTAGTTATTTTAACAGATGTAACTAAAAAAATAGTAGCAATTGCATAGGGTAGCACTCCAGAGGAGATAAATAGAGAAATAATGAATACCAAGGTACCAACTAGTTTTACTCTGGGATCTAATTTATGAATGAGGGAATCACTAGGATAGTATTGACCAATTGTTATATCTCTTATCATGAGTTCACCCCATTTCTAAGTACTTTAAGAATAGCCTCTTTTGCCTCAGTAATGGTAGTAACATCAGTCGCAATAGGAAATCCTTTTTCTCTCAGTGCTTCAACAATATAAGTCATTTGGGGGGCTGCTAATCCCATTGTTTCAAGTTCCTTATAATGCTTAAAAACCTCTTTTGGAGTATTGTCAAACACAATTTCCCCTTGATTCATCACAATGATTCTTTCAACATATTTTGCTATATCTTCCATACTATGTGAAACCAATATAATGGTCATATGTTTTTTCTTATGAAGTCTGGCTATCTCATCTAAAATATCATCTCTTCCCTTCGGATCCAAACCTGCAGTTGGTTCATCTAAAATAAGCACTTCAGGCTCCATAGCCAAAACTCCAGCAATGGCAACCCTTCGCTTTTGTCCACCTGATAATGCAAAAGGAGATTGTAAATAATAGCTTTCATCCATCCCCACTAAATCTAAGGCAGCTTTTGCTCTTTCCTTCACTTCCAAAGAAGAAAGACCCAGGTTTTTCGGACCAAAACATACATCAGTAAAAACATCCACCTCAAAAAGCTGATGTTCTGGATACTGAAAAACCAGCCCTACCTTACTTCGTAATTCTTTCATACTAAAATCTTTGTCATAAATATTTTTATCATGAAATCGAATTTCTCCTGTGGTTCCACGAAGTAACCCATTTAGATGTTGTGTCAATGTAGATTTTCCTGAACCTGTATGACCAATTAAACCAATAAATTCCCCACTGGATATTTCTAAATTAATATGATTAAGGGCAGCTGTGGAAAATGCAGAATCCTGACCATAAATATAACTTAAATCTTTTACTGTAATTGACATAATTTATCCACCAACTCCCCTATTGTTAAAATTCCATCAGGCAAGTCTATACCATCCTGTTTCAACTCATAGGCAAGTTCTGTCACCTGTGGTACATCTAGTCTAAGATTCTTTAATTCGCCTACTCTGCTAAAAACTTCTTTTGGAGTACCCTCCATTACAATTTTCCCTTGATCCATTACAAATACTCTATCTGCATGAATAACTTCTTCCATGTAATGGGTTATTAGAACAACTGTTATATTTTCTTCTCTATTAAGTTCATGTACAGTCTTAATTACTTCATTTCTTCCATTAGGATCTAACATTGCAGTAGGCTCATCCATAATAATACATTTAGGTTTCATTGCCATTATCCCTGCAATGGCGACCCTCTGCTTTTGTCCACCTGATAGCTTATTTGGTGAATGCATGCGATAAGCTGTCATCCCCACTGCTTCTAAGCTGGAATTAACCCGTTTCCAGATTTCACTTGTTTCTATACCAATATTCTCTGGGCCAAAACCCACATCTTCTTCTACAATATTTCCAATAATTTGATTGTCAGGATTTTGAAAAACCATTCCTGCATTTTGGCGTATATCCCATAGCTTTGTATCATCTTTTGTATCATGTTCACAAACCCAGATACTCCCCTCAGTTGGAAGTAAGAGTGCATTCATGTGTTTGGCCAATGTGGACTTTCCAGATCCATTATGCCCTAAGATTGCTACAAAGCTTCCCTCAGGAATATTTAAATCTACATAATCAATGGCTCGTTTCACTTCTACCATATCCGTTTCCTCATCATGTCGGATATAATCGAAGACTAATTTTGCTGTTTTTATTATTCCCATTTTTTCACCTTTGCTAAGAATAGTAGGGTTCACCTTAGTAATACCCTCCATCTTATTTATTATGCTAGTTAATGCTGTATTTTATCACTCTATCACGATATACGGTATTTGGTTGAAAGTCAAGTGAAGTTTTTTTTGAATAACTTAATTTCATTTTTCACTTTTTCCGAAATAGGTTCAATTTCAAATGTAGGTTCATGGATATAATATCCTTGAATATAATCTGCTCCATATCTAATAACTGTTTCTAATTCTTCTATGGTCTCCACTCCTTCTGCTAAAACCTTTATATTCCTGGTACTACAATAGGAAATAATATTGTCCAATAGCTTTTGCCTATTGGAATCAACATTCACATCTCTTATAATTTCCATATCTATTTTGATAATATTGGGAGTCATAGTAAGTAATACTGACTGACTGTTATAACCTGAGCCATAATCATCAATTGCTAACATAGCATTCCAATTCTCCATCAACATAACTTTTCTTTTGGTAAATTTTTCATTGCTTTGATCGCCTTCGGTTATTTCCATCACAATATTAGATAAATAATCCTTAAATCTTAGTGTAAACAATTCTAAATCATCTTCATTTAGTATATGCCTTCCAATGGAATTGATAAATACTTTTTTTGTTTTTTCTATTTGTCCCATTTTTATTTTATCAACAAATGTTTCCATAGATTTAAACCAAGTAATTCGTTCTAATTGATATAATTTTGACTGTGATCTAGCCATGCGCACAATATCTATGGGTGATGACAATTCTGGTATCAAAGAACGCATTAACATTTCAAAACCAAATACTTCATTGTGTTGAACATCATAAATAGGTTGAAATGCATATGTTAGCTCTTGTTTAATAAGTAAGCGATCCAAAGCTTCCTGCCCTGTTAGTAAATAAGCATTGTCTTTATAATCTTTTGCATTAAATTCCTGAATATTTCCTTTTACACTATGTTTAACAGCATACATTGCAAAGTCTGCATATTGAACCAATTTATTCCAATCCAAAGAGTCTTCAGGATACCAGGCGATTCCACCTGATGCACCCAGGCTATAATCGTTTCCATTGGGCAAAATCAGCTTTTTATCCTCTAATCTTTTCCATACTAACTTGATAATGTTTTGAATTTCCTCTTTGGTTTCAAATCCATACAAAATAACATAGAATTCATCTCCAGAGCGCCTTGCCACTAATCCACCATACTGTTCAAATGTTCTAAGTGTATCACAAAGGGATCTAATATAATCATCCCCACATTCGTGACCATAAGTATCATTTATATATTTCAAATTATCCAGATCACACATAACTACAGCTGCAATCTTTAAATCTATCTGACCAGAAAACAAATCATCCATATAACACTGAAATGCACGTCGATTATAAACATTTGTTAGAATGTCGTAATCCCGTTCAAATGCAATTCTTTCCATTTCTTTCATATCTTTTGTAACATCTACAACCATTCCAAGAATGCGTCCCTGCCCCATTAAACGAGTGAATTTTATCCATTTAAAATCATTCCCTTGCGGTATTTTATAGATTAGTTGTTCTGAGTCATATAAATAAGGCTCAATGGCTTTTAATTGGTTATCAAAAAAAGATTTGGATACAAAGTTTTCATTTTCACCTTCATTAGGTACCCGATCCCAATTCATAATATGAAACATACTTAAACTACATAATACGCCTTGAGTACTATTTGAATTTCCTTCTCTATATTCATAAATGCCAATAGGGGCATTGGTCATATCAATGACCTTAGAAATTTTGGAAGAAGCATCCGCGACCTCTCTGCTTAGATTTTCAATATGATTGGTCAACTCATCAATTTCTAGTATATTAATTTTGTTCAGAATAACAGGCTGATTTGGATCTTTATTTTGAAGATCCTTTGCCAACTTACTAATGGGTCTTGTTAATTGTAAGCTAGAAATATAAACACCAACTAACCCAACTATTATAGAAATTGCTGTAGATGCCCATGCAATCCACGTTATTCTGTTTGGAAAATCAAACAAATCGTTCCTTTCCAGCATTCCGATCAAAACCCATTTTTGATGATAAAAGGGTGTATTGCTATTATAAAGTTTTAACTGATGAACACTCCCATATAATATCTTACTAGCATCCTCAAATATATAAATATCTTCATACCTTGTAACTTCCCCAATAAAGATATTTCTATTATTGTACCTAGTTTGGTAAGCAAAAGAATTGACTGCTACTTTGTTATATATTTTGCTACCCTCTTCCGTTACTGCTAATAAATAGCTCCCACATAAATCTTTACTAATTTCTTTGTAATTCAGCATTTTTATTAAATAGCTATAACTAATATCAATCCCAAGGATGCCAAATACTGTTCCATCTTCATAAATTAGCGGAATCGAGTAAGTAAATATTTGTACTTTATCATTTTTAAGTGTAAACATGTTGGACCAATAGCCAAAATCCTTACTGCTTTTATGATTGCTATTTTTAGCTGCTTTTAAAGGTTCAAAAAAAAATTTCTCATTTTCTGACTGACCATTAGTTGGAAAATCAAAACTGGCTGACCAGTTACTGTTAAGAGGTATCTTCGTAATTTTAGACAATGAAGGAAGTCCTCGTTCCATGAGTAAATCAGTATTACCATGTGTGTTATTATCAGGATCAAAATTTCTTACATAAAATCCAGCATAATTTGTGCCCGTTGTATTGCTGGCCACACCTAATCCATCCAAAATAATATAGGCTCCTGTAACCACATTTTTGCGAAGCAGGTAGATAATTGTTGGAGTAAGCTTTTCTATGATTTTTGCATTCAATGCTGCATTAGTTTTAATATCACCAATTCCTAATTGATTTGCTTCCAACACCTCTTTTACCCCATCAAGTACATTTTTTTCGCTTTCCCCCAAATCAGACCATCGTAAGTTCATTTCCTTTTCTAGATACTGTGTTCTATTGATTACCCGCTCATTTAATATTGCGACAGCATTATCTTTGGATTCTGGCAAAATCACCATACTGATGGCGATTACAGTAAATAATGCAGTTTGAATACAAACAATTGCCATAATGGGTTTAATTAGTTTTGCTAATATCTTTTTGCTATGTAATTTCCTTCTAGGCTCCATATATTCCCTCACTAGGTTCATATACTATTTGTTTAATGCATTTAATTCAACGCTGAATTTTTGTAGCCATTGTTGAAAATTTTCATCTGTATTAAATTTTGCAACTGCTTCTGTCTTATTTTCACCATCTGTAATTAGCTGAGTTATTTTTTCTAAGTCTTCATTGGCTTTAAGCTGCATGGAGTTTTCCACAAAGATGCGCATTTCATACCCATTTTTGCAAGCCTTAGTGGTGTATAGGTAATAGTTCTGGGTAATATCAACACCAGTCAATAATGTCTTTTTTAGTAATTCACTTACTTCTTCACTAGATTGATTTATATGTACGTTGATATTGTCAACTGTATTTGCTTGCTTTTTTACAGGTAGATAGCCTGTAAGAATGGAATAACCAGTATTGATATCTGTGCTAGTAAACCACTTAAGAAATAAAGTAGCTGCATATTCCTTAGTTTCATTGGATTGAGTAATTGCCATACCAGCTCCTTGCTGAACAGCGTAGCTTTCTTTCCCCTCAAATCCTGGCAATGGAAATACTTCTGTCTCAATTGAATAAGAACTTCCATCTTCAGTAGATACCTCTGTTGGGAAATAAGAGATACCTGAGGTAGAACTTATACAGGCGGTAATTACTCCCGTTTTTACATCATCACTTCTAAATCTTCCTTCAATGGCATAATATCCATTTATATAGGGAACATAATAATTATCCCAAAGTTTACGCATTACGGTTTCATTGATGTGAAGGGTTGCTTTCCCATCTTCCACATCAAAAAGTTCAGTCCCAAGTTGTTTACTTCCTATCAACATATAGTTTGCAAAAGAATCTCTACCAAAAAATGCTTTTCCATCCCCTGATATGGGAGTCAAACTATCTGTCCACTTGTAATAGTTCTCTGCAAGTAACGCTATTC
>JAHDVE020008130.1:0-40582 GCA_022606495.2 Halesus radiatus
AAAAATTTAAAAAAAAAGAAGGTAGATATAATTTAAGTAAATCACATACAAGGCATACTGGTATTATACAAATACCAACAAGTTTAAATGCAGCTTCATTGATGCTATATATGTCAATATCCGAAGTGATTCTATTTAACATCAACATTTATGAATGTGAATGAAGTAAGAAGGTCCGTCCTCTCTGTGCGAGGAAACGGCGTGATGGTTACTTAGTTAACAATTGTATAGACAACCGGTAAGTTCACCCCTGCGTGTGTACTTAAATGTGTATCCATTCCCCATAAATAAGATATTCATGAAAGTTTGTATTTATAGTACACGTGCGGTGACTATGGCAGGTTTGTAGGTACCCCCTTCATAACTTGAACTTTAAAGACCAAGTTTAGCCCTGGAAAACATACCCAGACATACCCGTACATTATGTATCATAAGCCTTAGCATTTTCACTTGAAAAATCAACGGAAAAGTTTCATACGCCCACAGTAGAGAATACACATTTAAATTGAAAATAATATTGTGGTACAAATTTATACATCACTAACTGATGTATAAATTTGACTAGCGGCCTTGCTCGATTTTTTTTAATAAAGTTATAAAGTTGTTAATTCTTGAATGTCCTTTATGTGCCATATTTGATTTGACAGCGAGAGTAATGCACTGTGTAATTTAAATGACACTAAAAAACGTTAATTTTAAAATTTTGTTTCATGGAAAACATTTATTTTTTCTAAATAATGAACTTCTTAAGTAGGTGCCTACTTGTATTTTCCATTTAGAAAATATTCTACCTAAACAAACCTTCTTATTTTGAACGTGTGATCTGTGGATAACCAGAGTGGTATATCTATGGGTTAACTTCCATACAACATGGCGGGTTCAATGTTTTTAATACTAATTTTAAAACGTTATAGCAAAAGTTTTACATGTTGGATTTCATTCAAACTACTCTATAAACTGTCCCGGCACTAATTAGAACAAACTGTGCTATTTTCAGTGAAATCGGTCAAGTAATTTTCGAGAAAATCGAGGACAGACAGACAGACAAATATATTTTTTTTTATATTATGAGAATTTCCTCGTGCCTTCAAGTATTTTCAGTAACTTCTATGACGTTTTTTTTATGAATACTAGTCAGTTCTTCTTCTGTTAAATCCTTAAGCCAAGTTTTGCTGGACTTGATGCAATTATAGATTGAATTACTTTGTTTGATACTGAGTGGGAGTTTGTTGTATAATTTTACAGCTAAACATTCACTTAGGTACATTTAGCTTGTCTAGTTGCTTTGCTCTGGTATTATGATTATGAGGAGTGATGGCCATTTTGTCCTTTTTGAGATGATGAACCAGAATATTTTTGGCAAAGATTTTTTGTATAAAGTGGAAACGTGGGAAGGGCAATGAGGAAACAGAACTAGCAAAGGTTAATACAAAACGTAATAGGATAATTTCTCTAATGGGACTCTCAATTGACGCAAGTAAATTGTCCAACGTAAATATCGACGCATTCATGCGCAAAACATGCAAAGTGTATTTTATTGTTTTGATGTGCCGCGCTGAGATTAAAAATTAATTCTTACTTTCACCGTTTCCCTTTGCGAAAATCTTTCTTGACCCTTTTTAGTTTTTAATAATTTTCTTTTTCCATATGAATAGAATAGAGATATGCCATGTTTTTTAGATGCAGCAGATAGGGATGAAGTCGTCGATTCTTCCATGGCTCTCCTCGTGTTTTCTTCACTCCATGAAGTCTTATTAAAAAGTATTATTGCATGGCTATATTATAGTAAAACAGATTTTCTTTAAGAAATCGTAAGTTTTTTGTTTTATATGAACTTTCCACTTTGCCCGCACCTTCCACTTTGCCCTCCTTTACCCTAAGTGGAGTATAGACTCATCGGGTCCGGCCAGTGGTATTCCATAAAAAAAACGAAATTGAGTTTAAGGCTTGAAAAAAATCTATTTGTTATTTCGGTAAAGTGATTTAATTACCGCGCGGACGTCGGCCGCCATTTTAAAAAACCGAAACAAATGAATTCAATCAATTTTTTTCATTCCACCTAAAAAGAACTGCGTAATTGGATGTTGTCAATTTTGCAAATAGTTTGCTAAATGAATCGTTTGGACTTTGGGACCAACAATGGTTAAAATCCATCAATTTTGTGACAATGCCCGATGCGGATATTAATTGACGCGATAAAACAATTATAAAAAACAAAAAATATTTATATTGCACAAATAAATAATTTATTCAAAGATCCACAGCTCGATTGCGTTTACCTTGATATTCCAGACAAAAGCTGTTCAAATTTACTGACCGCAAAGCTCCACGTTTGAGAGTTTGTGCTGCTTCAGATATAGGTAGGTACTGTTTTATTTATTTCAAAAAGTCAAACATTCCCAGGTTACGTAAAACCCGACGATATTTGAATTCCTCATTCTAATGAAACCATTAACTTGTTCTCCCCAGACATCGAACCGCAATATTTGAGGGTAGTTATAGCTATTCGTCAACAAAGCATTGAAATGAAATACCGCAATCTATTCGAAGATCTTCATCGCTGCAGTGCTTCAAGAATTTCTGCAGCGCATGGTTACTGATTGCACAGCCAGCCGCACATCATAATTGATAAATAATGAAATAGATTTTTTGTATTTTTTGGGCATTAACTATGTAACCAATTCTAGACATTCTTTGATTGTTTGAAGAATTTTATCCACTATATAAATTTGTTGATTGATTTTATTACTGCGCTATCGGTTTCGACACATCCGTGTCATTCACTAGGGTTCTTAAAACTTAAAACTTACTTAAATTAAACTAGTACAGAAATAATTAGATATTAGTAGGTGGATGTAGTCATCCAAATCACCGGTCCCATTACCTTCAAATAATAATGTAATTGTAACTTTTTTCCAATTATTTTCCACTTATAAAAGCAGGAAACTCACTCCCGACATCCATGCTATATATACCAGAGATTTAGTATTCATTGTACCAGTTTGAGGATGCCCGTGATAGGATGAAACCGGTCCGGTCGAAAACAAATAAGTGGAAAAAAGTTACAAACTTTTTTTAATCAAAAAAATTAATTTTAATATGGAATTCCACCATGAATTGACAGTTTCAAAATTAGAAATAATTTGTGTACTTGTTTAATAATTTAATTCAAGCTAGTTTTAAGAACGCTAGTGAATGACACGGATGTGTCAAAACTGATAGCAAATAAATAAATTTAAGTTAAAAATGCACATTGTGAATAAAACTCTAAGAAAATCAATGTATTTTTTTAAACTAGCGCATTCAAAAATTATCCAGCTCGCCTTCCGATTAATTTTTCCATCGGGATTGTTTCAACTAACGGGCCGACCATCCTGCAACGGAAAGGATCGTTTTAATGATTGATTCCCCGATTGATTGATGAAGTGAATCATTTTACCTGATTGATTGTTCCAGTTGTTATTTATCAAAGAGATGAGCGAGCAGTCAAGTGGATAGCAATTCCAAAGTTTACGCAACTTTTCGCTGTGTAATTAAAATTACGTAGGTATATTTTTAATCTTATTTAGTCAGTGATATTTGGTTAATTGTTAAAAAAAAACATTGAAGAAAATAATATTAACACAACCTAAATGAAACATGAAACTGGAAAAAACAACAGAAAATAAAAATGGAGAATAATATTGACAAATCTTGAATTTGAGATATGATATCGATGAAGATGACATAAATTGAACTGGACTCAATAGCTAAGTTGGTAAAGCGGTTGCCCCGGATAGACAGAGGTCCTGGGTTCGTGTCCCAGATGCGACTGAAATATTATTTTTATTTTCTGTTGTTTTTTCCAGCTATGTTTCATTTAGGTTATGTTAATATTATTTTCTTCAATGTTTTTTTTAACAATTAACCAAATATCATTGACTAAATAAGATAAAAAATATACATACGCAGTTTTAATTACATTTAGGTTATGTTAATACTATTTTCTTCAATGATTAAATATTACATTGAGGTTTTTAAAATCGTAATAAAAATAATTAAAATTGTAAAAATTGTGTAATACATATACCGTAGTTTAAGGAAAAAATGTATTAGTCTGAAGATGGTCGTGATCGGCCGAAGATGGCCAGGTCAAAAATAAAAGTGGACAAAAGTTTAAAAATTGTTTTAATAAATCAATATCGGTCCGGCTTTAACATAGCGACGCTGAACCGGCGCATGAAAATCTGATAAGTAAGACGGAATAATAAAAATAACATACTCTAAACCAATTAAGTTTCATTAAATGTATCGATGCTGTTTAGTGCCCACATAATATTGAAAAATATAAAGTCAGATGAAAAAATACTTTGTTTCAGCCACTTTATTATATTTATATATTGTCGACCGCTTTCGGTTAAACTTAACCTTCTCCGGGACCGTAAATATATAAACAGTTCAACTGAAACGAAGCTTAAAACAAATATTTTCTAGTATTCGCCAGATTGGATTACTGAAATAGTTTGTATGCAGATCTGCTTAATATACATTTGAATTTGACTACAAAAAGTGTTCAACACAGCATCTCATGTGATATGTGGTGCCACCAAATACTGTCACATCACTCCTCTTCTATGCGATTGCCCACACTGGCTTCGAGTCACAGAAACCGTTCAGTTTAAAAATTTTCTTATGGTATATAAAGCACTGAACGGGCTGGCACCGTCACATTTGACTGATCTCTGCGTGTAAGACAATCTTACTCACGTATGATGCATCGAACAGACTGTTTGAACTCTCTCCTACGAATGCTGCTAAATTTGGGAACAGAGCTTTCAATGTTGTAGGCCCATATTCTTGGAATGACCTTCCATTTGTTTTGAGGTCAGACAACAATTTCGAAACCTTTAAGAAAATTCTAAAAACATATCTATTTAAAATGGGCTACAAACTTTAACAAGATGTAAAGAGCGCCCTTGAGGTGATTTTAGTCACTAAATGGCGTTCTGAAAAATTGACTAATTATTATTATTAATGCCTAGCCACACATTGTTGCTTTCTTCGCTTAAAAAATATTACGTATGTATATAAATACCGTTTTTAATAATTAAGTCACTGAACATGATTGTAAAAAAATAATAGTTTAGTTTTACGCAAATACACTATTTAACAATAAATAAACAAATAGATAACTATAGGATTTTCAAATAATTTAAAGTAATAAATGTTATTTCAGTTAGCTTCATTTTTATGATTTCAAGTTACGGTTGAAAATGTGTACATCTCGTAAGGTATTGTGGGTTCTGCAGATACGTCCTATTAAAGAGTTTTACTCGTATTTAGATTTACAGTGTAGAATTTAAATCGTACGAACTGGTATTGCATTCGGGGCAATGAAATGCAATTCTTTCTAACAGATATGGCGAATTAGTAAGACAGTTCACACTTTTGTATAAGAATAAAGAATCAGAGATTTTTCTGTGTTTCTGCGTAGCAATATTATCGGACCGATGCGATGATGAGTAAAACGATACGATAGGTGTGTTAAAGAAATTCTTTAAGATATTTTCAATAGGATGAACAAAGGTTTGATATTTAGGAGTCGAGATCAAGCTGTGACCTTACATGTGCTATATATAGCAGAATTAGTGTGTGTGGTATAGTAGGGGGCTTTGCAATGCGTTTAATAAAGCCCATTTGTTCATTGGATTTTACTAAAATGTATTCAATATGATATCACCTAATCACATAGACAGTAACAAATATTCATAATATTAAGTTTTTTTATGGTCTCCGGAGGGCCATCAAGGGGGACTATATCCAGGTAGATATGGTGTTGATAATAGTATTTATTATTGGTTAAGCGTAGTCTGCGCCATGGACTTCAGGAATATTTTTATAGCACTGCAGTACCTCTGTAGGCGGAAATTATTTGACCAGTAAACTATTTGTATTTGACTATTTTCGAGTATTTGACTAAAAGTGTTGGTCATTATCATCTTTTCTTTGATCATGGTCATTGCCACTTTTTATTTAGTCATAGTCATTATCACTTTTACTTTGGTCATAGTGATTGCCACCTTTACTTTGGTCATGGTCATTGCCCCTTTTTATTGGTCATTGTAATTATCACCCTTTCTTTGGTTATGGTTATTGCCACTTTTTATTTGGTCATAATGATTATCACCTTTACTTTTGTCGTAGTGATTGTTACCTTTACTTTAGTCATGGTTATTGCCACTTTTTATTTGGTAATATTGATTGTCACCTTTTCTTTGGTCATGGTCATTACCACTATTTATTTGGTAGTATTGATTGTCACCTTTTCATTGGTCCTGGTCATTGCCACTTTTTATTTGGTAATATTGATTGTCACCTTTTCATTGGTCCTGGTCATTACCATTTTTTATTTGGTAATATTGATTATCACCTTTTCTTTGGTCCTGGACATTGCCACTTTTTATTTGGTAATATTGATTGTCACCTTTTCTTTGGTCCTGGTCATTGCCAATTTTTATTTGGTAATATTGATTGTTACCTTTTCATTGGTCCTGGTCATTGCCACTTTTTATTTTGTAAAATTGATTGTCACATTTTCTTTAGCCACATTACTTGGTCATAGTGATTTTCATCCTTTCTTTGGTCATGGTCATTACCACTTTTTAATTGGTCATATTGATTGCCACCTTTTCTTTAGTCATGGTCATGGTCAAGGTGGCAATACTTTTTTTCCCTATTTTCTGCCATGGTCATTAAATTTTTTTCTTTCATCCTGAACATTGGTAAATGGTTATTGGCAAAATTTAATACTTTTAAATCCAGGAGGTTTAATCATGTTATTTTTATGAATTCGTCGGTAGTTTCTGCCATTTAAAAATAAATGTTAACAATTCATTCCTACGGCAAACAAGACACCAATGGACGATAAGGTTTTTTTTTTTAAATGGAGTAAGATCTTGAAGTTTCGTGTTTGATCCTCTCAACCTTTACCCCTGCTCGATGAATCCATGTACACAATTCATTTGATTAGTTTAGTTTGATAAACTTCCACACATCGTAGTCGAGGAAGTTGTTAAATTTACCCCTCAGTTTACTGGTACTAAATAATTCAATTTTATGTTTGATTTTATCGTATATCGTTCCCGTTGTTTTGCAATTTAATTGCCCGGTACAGGGTTTAAGTACTTGGACGTATAATTTTATGGGATGTTTTGCGAAGTCGTATGGAACTTCTGCTGGAGAAAACAGTTTTATCTCTTTGACGACTTCATTCTCCGAGCTTAGTACATTAATTAGGTGCTTTATAGGATGGAGGTTCGAAATGACGTGAACAGTAGGAGAAAGGGAAAGAAAATAAATGAGAAGCCTTCGAGATCGTTTGCGAATAGTTCCCCAATAAAACTTGCACCTTGTTGAAACTTAGTAACATAAAATGAACTTTTTGAATTTCCAAAAAAGATTAAATATTTAACATTTTTATACCAATTAAAGACATTACCCATAGACCATTAAGAGGAACGGCTGCGCGGCCTGTTTCATACAAAACTTAATTTTGGATTTGAGGCCAAAATACTCACCTAAACCTAATGATATTTTTTTTTCATCAACAAGTATAGTAAATATCTAGTACGGATTAGAGTAATTTATTTATTAATGTTTTACATTATGAAATATAGGCCATTAAAAGAATTGATTGTTAAAAAAATAAAACAAAAACTTTGTTTACATCACTTTTATTTATACTTTTGTCGACCGGGTTTCGCTACTACCGTAGCTTCTTCAGGGCAGTATACAACTAAACTATGAACTAAGATACACATGTGTTATAGATTGATAAAAACAGGCGAGTGGAGGGCCAAGGGTGTACTTGCTGACCGAGAAGGGTGTGTACTTTGTTTATTGAGAATAATTAAAAAATTGGACTTTTATTTAAATTTATTTGATTATTAGTATTTTTGGTTAAGTTATCTAGTCGAATGACTGTTCCATTTTTATGCAGTAAACTAGTGCCTGTATTTTTATTGAATGTGTGGTCTAAAATACAGTAAACCCGGAAATAATTTTATAAGTTGCCTCTAATATTATGATTTTTTTTTCTTGGCATGTACTTCATAATTTAAAACAAAAATAAATAAAATACTTCTCATCCGTACTAGATATTTACTAAACTTTTAATTAAAAAAAATATACATCATTCAGTTTGGATGGGTATTTTGGCCGCAAATTTAAAATTAAGTTATGAATGAAACTGGAAGTGCAGCCGTTCCTCTTAAGTAATTTGGAAAAAAAAATATTACGATTAACTTCATAAAGAGGCCGTAAGGGAAATGATTTCCTTCAGGGTCTACTCATCTTTGGGGAGGCTATGTGTAGGGTATTTCGAAGGAAAGGGAAGAATGAATCAGGGGTGTGAAGAGACCTATGTTTTAGGAGGGAAGAAGCATAGCCATAGCCAACAAATCATTCCACAGTCGAGCTGTTGAATAGAAAAACTAGCCGTAACGAATGTCGACCGTTTACAAATGTTTGGAGCGCATTTGGCGTGTTTCCCGGATGTGTACTGCTGCTGAAGGGATCAATGGGACAAGTTTCTTGGCGTATCTTCCACAGAAATATCGGTAGAACAATAACAGCGATTATTTACTCAACACCTTATATTAATTTCTTCGATAAATGCATAATAATTTTGTGGTGTTATTATTGATATTTATATATTAAACAGTGGTGTATACAAAGTTTTGCGTATTAATTTTATTAGTTTACTAGCTGATGTGTACCCGGCCTTGCTCGGGATTTTTTTTCGAATAAAGTTATGAAGTTGTGACTTCTTGCTTGTCATTAGGGTGCCATAATTGATTTGACAGCGAAAGTAACTAGCTCCAAATAAAAAAAAAACATTAATTTGAATATTTTATTTCATTCCAAACGTTTATTTTTTTCAAAATATATGTAAATCATAAAGTTCTTAAGTATGTACCTACTCGTGTTTTCCATTTTGAAAATATTCTACCCAAAAGAATCTTTTGAATATGCAATCTGTGGCTGACTGGAGTGTTATATCTATGGGCTAACCCAAATAAAACATGGCGGGTTCAATGTTTTTCATACTAATTTTAAAACGTTATAACAACAGTACTACATATTGGATTTCATTCAAACTAGTTTCTAAACGTACCCGGCACTAATAAAAACGAACTGTGCTATCAACTATATTATTAACATCGAGGACAAACAAACTTGCATTGATTTTTATATATATAGACATTAAATAAGTATCAATGTTCAAAGACATTGTCAAACTTTCATAAAGCCACTGAAAGATAGCTCACAGATCTTTTTATGTTTATCAAGTCAAGGTTTATCACATAAGTTGGTACCGTATCATACCGCCAAGAATGCCATAAGCTATTTGTATCAAACAACTACTGTCAGAGGCGGCACCACGATCTGATATGCATACCACATGGTAGAACAGAGGTGTTAGCTCAGCATAGTATGATAAAATTGATTCCATATTGATTTATTTATGTAAATGAACGCAGTCTATTCGTAGCCCTGGAAACACTTCATTGAATAATCAACACTTCTGCCATAGGTCACCCGACGTTGAGAGTTACGTTTTGTGACTTAGTAGAGGTGTCCGGTTCATGGGGCGAGGTTTGTTCAGACCTTGGCTGTGGATGTGTCTGCCCATCAACTGCTTGGTGGGCCGGATTGAGAAAGGTCGGTTGAGGGCGACTGTTTGAGCTCTCAAGACTGACTCTCTCGACCCATCATCGCTTTGCACCGCAGTAGAAAGAATCGATTCATACATCCTTCACGACGCATCGACACCCAGACTTCTACCAATAACTTCCTCTCCTTCATTTTATTAAAAAGTCCTTCCACACAGCATCCCCAATATTAACAAAATTAAACATTAACAACAAAAACGTACATTTAAACCTTATATTAAAAAAGAACAATTTAAACGGAGTGGAAGTGAAGAAAATACACAAAATCTAACTAACTAACCATGACGCCGTTTCGCTGCAGGGGTAAGCAGAAAGGACGGACCGTCAAACATCTCGATCTTGGCATACACTTTCACATTCATGCATCGTCTCATATATTCTCTTCTATTATTCCTACTTGGCTGACATGGCCCGACTCAAGTATTTGATTCACTTGATCGTGCCATGTCTTCCTCGGCCGTCTCCGGCTTCTTCCATTCACATTCGCATCATGTATTCCCTCTTAACAAAATCATCGGTCAAAATACAAACATTGGCTCCCGCCTGAACAAGTAGTTAAAATGAAAAAAAATAGCACGCATAGCCAGTAATGGCAGAAACTGGAAAACGAAAACCGATAACTTTTATTCGCTCTAAATAAACTGGAACGTGTTAAAACGTATGAAGATGGATTCCCAAACCGACATACATATATGTATCGATTATACCAGAAATCTACACCCTTCCCACGGAGTTTACTAACAAAGGTCGGGAAGAACCAATAAAACAAACCATTCAAGATTAGGTCATTCGAAAGTCCACCAACCAACAAAGTGCCAACTTCCCTTTGGTTACTTTTCTCCGTAGAATGCAATAAAGTTGTCTACAGATTCGCCCCGGAGGAAATCCAAACTTTAAATAATAATGTATTTAAGATAGAAGTTCAGTTAAGTTCCTTAATGAGGATATCCTGAATGTAATTCTGAACTCAAGTACCTACTGAAGACTTTGATGTGAATTGAGAATGGAACTCTTCTTATTTGAAGACAGGCGCAGAGGCGGACTTCCACACAAAAAAGAAAATAATTATTTTCTTTTAAATTTCAGTTTAATTTTCTTCATTTTAGGGTTTTGGACAGTAAGCAGAAAACTCTTGGTAGTGTCATCAATACCGATTTGAAAGAAAAATAATTTCGCCAATTTGTGTAAAATCTAATATCTTAGTTTCGACCGTTTCACATAGATGGCACTGTCGGCAAGACAGGACATTAGCGATATCTGAGAACCTCTCGGGGTCAAACATACAGATTATTAATAAGGAATTAGATGGAGCTTAGCTTCTTGGATTTCCAAATCCGTTATTCTGAGATTCCTGTATCCTATTATGTGTTAATAAATATCCAAGTGTTTGTTGCAATCGGAGTTTTATTTACCATAAGTTAAATAAACAACAAAAAACATTTATTGGTATAATAAGATAAAAATTGACTTTTCTTCTGGCACATAGACACATCCATAACATACTTCTCTAGGTTTATCTCTTCGGTGGTTTTAGACATATTAAATGCTCTGATTATCAAATATTTTTACTCCCTGTTTCGTTCTTGTGAAACACCAATCAGAAATTGTGCCAAGTTGCATGAAATGTCTTCAGATAGGTTTAATTATTACAAAATTGAAATATTCAGATTGTATCTTTCCTTGTTACCCTTTTCCCAAGCCTTTCATATCACAATTGGGGACTAAAATATTGGAAATTCCACCGTTTTACTAGCTTCGGTCAGACGGGACTCTCGAGTAATCGTAACTTTAAAAAATACACACACAATAAAAGATTATGCAATGAAAAAATATTACTATAAATTTATTTACAAGTTTCTATAAAAAAATATGATCACCATCGTCACTTTTCCTATTTCGGTGTTTTGCACACTTGTTTTTTAAATAAATAAATGAGTATTCAACCCCTTTCCCTGTGGGACTCCTTATTTCGTGGTCCCTCGTTTTAGTTTTTGCATATTTTAGGGAAACCACCAACAGTTTTTCTTTCTTTATATTAAAGTTTTTGAAAGAATAGAAATGTTGGAATGCATAAAATATCGTTAAATTCACTATTTACGGCCTTAAAACAGCATTTTTGTCACGTGAACAGAATTTTCAAAGTCTTATTAAAGTATTTTGACTCAAATGGCCACCTTTGACGACATTCAAAAGTCGTACAGAATATGCGCAGTCTGACATTTAATAGTAGACAAAAATTAAGAGCGCTGCGATCGTTTAAACGATTTTATACTTTTTTCATTGTAAGCAATCCGGATGCCGTAACAACTACATTGGTGACCCCGACGTGATCTGAATCAACTACAGTGGGCAAAAGTCGATTGCGCTGCTACCGTTTAAACGGTTTTAAATTTCAATAGCAAAATGGCTAATAGGAAGATTAATGCAAGTTTAAAAAAGTACAATGTTTCAAGTGCATATTTTTAACGGTGTTCAGTAATTAGTGGTACTCTCCGAAAGAAGATGATTCTACATAATTTTATAAATACATACATACGTACATCTTCTTCCCCTTATCATACTCGGGTCGGGGACCCACCGCATCGATAAGGCGCCTCCAAGCGTCCCTGTCCTGTGTACGTTAACGGCATCTGTCCAAAGTAGGTCTAGCCTCTCCTCACACATCCTCTGGAGTTGCTTCTCCCACCTGTGTCTGAGGCGGCCCACTGGAAGTCTTCCTTCTGGAATAGCACTCAGAATTTTCAGTGGAATTTGACCTTCGGGCATTCTTAACACGTGGACATGTCGATGTTAAGCTCCTCTTGGATTATCGAGCATCTTATTCGATCCCATCTCGTGACTCTTGCAACTCCTCTAAAAAGTCTCATCAATCGGCAGCTTGGACCCTAGAAAGTGTACGCTCGTTCAACATCCAGATCTGGTGACCACAAGTAAGCGTGGGGCGATACACTAATTCGGATAAAATTTCGATTTATGTTTCAAATTTTTAATTATTTAACGTTTTGCAAGGAATATAATTACATGGAAAGGCGATTTTTTTGTATTTCTAATATTTTATGTATCTAAATAATCATGTATTAAATGTTAGATAAATAAAAAAAAACAATACCAATGTCACAGATGAATACTGTTAATGAATAAAAACACGCAAAATATGATGTTTTCTCTTGTTTCTCTTTAACGAACTGTCAAACGCGAAATGTGAAACATTTGAATGTGAAGAAAATATTTCTATTATTTGAAAAGATTTGTGAGTAAGTTGGTGTTGTTGTAGTAATCAAATTTTTTAGTTTCAAAATAATAAATATCTACAATTAATTGCTAAGCTGTATGTAGAACACTTTTCCTGAAATTGCTTTAACTCACCGCACCGGGTCTCTTGGGAGAAGGTATTAGGAACTATTTAGGTACCTTTCACATTTCACATAACTGTTTAGTGTGTAGGAGGGTTGAATTGGTAGAAGAACTTTGCAGGTATCTTTTTATCTTAGGGGAAAATAACCCCGTTTTCTTACTATTCAGAAGAGGGTATGCCTAGATGATACCTATAAAGGTTTGTTCACATTTACCATCAACGCGCAAAGCAGAACAGTACAGTACAGGCACAGCACAGACGCGAGTACGACTGCCAATGAACTGTCAACTGAGCGTTAGCGTCCGCCACAACATGTTTGAGGATTTTATAATCCTATTTCCATATTTACTATTATTTTATAACCTAAATTCCGTGACCAATTTATCGTTATCCATCTTCTAGGTTATAGCAATATCTGCATGACGCCAACTGACGAAGATGGCGGTGGTAACAGTACGTGTTCATACTAACTGCGCAGGCGCAAACTTCACAAGCGGCCACCAGCAGGTTAAAATATTTTAGTCGACAATCTCGACCGGTGCTGGCCCTTGCATGTGCGGATACGTTGTGCTTACGTACGCTGTAATGTGAATGTGTTCATAGATAACGTAGGCAACTATTGTCGTGTCTGTACTGTACTGTTCTACACTGTGTGGTGCTTGTAGATGTGAATAGACATTAACACAACAGCTTTCTTGGCTTCATTAGTAGCTTGTTTTAGAATTTGTAACTACAATATCCTCCATATAATTTTTGATTGGAAGTATTCGGAAAAAATAAAATAAAAAACGAATTTGTAAAACAATTGTTGTACCACACATTCTACCGTTCTAGTGTTCTCTATATATAAGTCGTAAAGGTAGCTAAAAATAATTCCAAATAATCCAGAATAGAGCGATGAGACAAATTTTAAAGTGTCATAAATATAAATCAATACAGAAATTGCTCAAAGAATTATATATAAAGGTGTTAAACAAAAAAAAAATCTACAACGTTTTAATTTTAATTTACAGTTTTTAAAAATTGACTACCACCTTACTTTAGAGACCAACTACATTACAATAAAGACTTCCTCACACACCATCCTGAACACAAAATTGTTTACTGTATTAAAATGTTCAAGTTCCCAGTAAAATAAAAAAAAAATATGTACCCAGATTAACCATAGAGAAAGGTATAAACATTATGTATTCGTATGTGATTATTAGAAATATGTAATTTAAATTTTTTTTTATGTAATTTGAATTTAGTAATGTTATTATTAAATTCTGGAAGTATTTTTAGTTTTTATTATTGTGACAGCTGTTTCGACGTTCAAGGCCATTTTAAAAATCAAATCATATAAATAAGTCGTCACAATGTGGATTAACCGTAGTTTGAAAATGGCCTTGAACGCCGAAACAGCTGTCACAATAATAAAGACTAAAAATACTTGCAGAACTTAATAACATTATTAAATTTGATTTTAATTAAATTTAAAAAAATAAATAGAGTTCTACGAATTAAACAAAAAATAAATAAATTAATAATTAAGTAATATAATATATTATAATAAAACAAATTTAAAACTTTTTTCCACTTTAATTTTTGTTTGACCGTAACCGGGTTTCAGCTCGTTAGAGCCATCTTCAGACTGGTACAAATTATTCTAAATCTATGGTTTTTATACACAATATATATACATGTAATATCTATTTAACTATTAAAAAAATCGTGACAGGTGACCACAACTGCGTACAATTGTTTTTCAATAAGTAAAAAGAATATTTAAATATGACCAACGTAATGTTTGATTATTATATAGGGAAAGTGAAATTATTAAATTATACTAACAAAGAATCGAGTCATAGGCGAAGTCGGGTGGTGAAATTTTGCACAATACATACGCACGTTTAATTTAGTAGCGTATCGCGACTTTCCATACAATTTACTAGATTTTCCAGAAAAAAAAAAAAATGGAAGTGACTTTTGCACCCAAACTCGATTTTGTATGTTTTTTCCAAATACTGACTTACATAAAAATAAGTCCTTCCTTTAAAAGGAAATGATTTTTTTTGCACTTTAATTTAGATATTGAAAATACTAGCCGAAAACTATTCATTTCAAAAAAAAAAAACATGTTTATTTGAAAAGTCGCGGCACGCTTCTGCGTGTTTCAGACTTTATATTGTAAACATCACACACCAAACCAGTTGTGTAGTTCTCTTTGAATCTGGCCGTTGCGAGTTCGTTTGGGTCGGGAGAAGGTATCTCTCTCAGTCGTTTCGAGTCGCCTTCTTCTGGATTAAGGGCTAGATCTGTAAGAATTTCCACTTCGCGGAACAGAAAGCACCGCCAGGGGCGTGCCGTGGTTTTTTCACAAATTTTCCCATTTTTGATAGCAAGTGTCTGGTAAATAATACGAGTACAAATTTCCAGTTTTATTTAGTACAACAAAATTAAGTATTTTTTGGTTAATATTTCACACAGCTTTTGGGAAGAAAATATTTAATAATATGTGCCAACATTTTGGAAACTTTGTGCCAAAATTAAAACACGAAATTTTTTAAAGTAATCAAATTACATTTTATTTGAGCAATCGTAATTTGAAAAGAAAGATAAAATCATTAAAATTGTGCTAAAACGTTCAATCCGTTTGATAGATTCAGGTATCTTAACGGAGGGATTGCAATCATTAGAACACACTTGGCAAGTCGGAATGCTGTGTTCATTCTACTAATATTTCAATGGTAGGTGCTCTAAAGACCTGGCTTTTCTGATATTTTTAGCACTGTTGCACGGTTCAGATATACGCTAAATACGTTTTTTATTCTTCATTCTTCATTCTTCATTCTTCATTCTTCATTCTTCATTCTTCATTCTTCATTCTTCATTCTTCATTCTTCATTCTTCATTCTTCATTCTTCATTCTTCATTCTTCATTCTTCATTCTTCATTCTTCATTCTTCATTCTTCATTCTTCATTCTTCCTTCTTCATTCTTCATTCTTCATTCTTCATTCTTCATTCTTCATTCTTCATTCTTCATTCTTCATTCTTCATTCTTCATTCTTCATTCTTCATTCTTCATTCTTCATTCTTCATTCTTCATTCTTCATTCTTAATTCTTCATTCTTCATTCTTCATTCTTCATTCTTCATTCTTCATTCTTCATTCTTCATTCTTCATTCTTCATTCTTCATTCTTCATTCTTCATTCTTCATTCTTCATTCTTCATTCTTCATTCTTCATTCTTCATTCTTCATTCTTCATTCTTCATTCTTCATTCTTCATTCTTCATTCTTCATTCTTCATTCTTCATTCTTCATTCTTCATTCTTCATTCTTCATTCTTCATTCTTCATTCTTCATTCTTCATTCTTCATTCTTCATTCTTCATTCTTCATTCTTCATTCTTCATTCTTCATTCTTCATTCTTCATTCTTCATTCTTCATTCTTCATTCTTCATTCTTCATTCTTCATTCTTCATTCTTCATTCTTCATTCTTCATTCTTCATTCTTCATTCTTCATTCTTCATTTGTTGGGTAAATTCTTAGCTCATGAAAGTTTGTACGTACAATGACATTACAAAAAAATATAATATCATAATTGGTAATTAAAGGCACAATAATCCATATTTTTCAGTAAGAGGTAGTACAAAATAGTATTTCAGCACATTAATAACCCTATTTATATTATATAAACAGACTAGAGCGCATTACCCGCTGATAAAAAAAAATGTATTAAAAAAAAAACAGGTAATGAATATATGAAAACTTGGTTAGCTGAAAGAAATTATTTGTATTAGATTATTAAGAAGTATTATTTAAACTAAGATTAAATTTGTTGTTATTATTTATGTTTTTTTATAGATATGTTTTAGGATTTAAGTGTGTTACAAGTGTTATATTTTATATAGATACCTAACTGTAAGCTTATTATAAAATCAAAAGGAACAAACCAAACATATATAACATTAACATTAAATATAAATAATAATAATTATCATAATAATAATATTTAATAGGCATTTTTGTTTTTTTTTTAATTTAATTTTTTTTTTATTATTCTTGAACATAATTGTATAATCATTTTACAATAATACTATATCATAAATACGAACATCTTAGTACAGGTTCTCCTGGTGAGCTATTATATAATAATTATTTACAGTACATACATATCATTCTATATAATAATATAAAAATTGTATGCAAATAAATAGAAATCAATAAATAACAAAATAAATAAATTATCAAATTTTCAATGGTAATCACTCATTATCAAACTACCAAAAAGGATATTTATTGGACTTGAATAAAATAAATTACTAAAAGTTGATAAAAAAAATAATTTATGTACATGTCAACATTTATCGTAAAAGAAAGGGTCGTTTTTACGACTCGTTCGTGTATTCAACAGCTTGGAAGTTGATTGAATCGCCTTGACATTACCTCCCTTCTATGTATTACACGGGTCTCTGGTATTCTGGACGAAGATATCAACTTTAAATGTACCTTTTGTGAAATTCCGTCACATGTTTGCGCAACTCAATAGAGTAGGTAGTTGAGTTGCTCTCTCATCTTTTCCCATGACTAAGATTTTCCCTCCTGCGGTAATTGAATCGCCCACTACAACGATGCGATTTATAAAAAAAATTAAAAGCTTTAAAAGCTTCGGTGATATTTTGAAATATGATGCCGTTTGAGATCTTGAAGCATGATAACACAATTTTACAAGGAAAATAGAATTATTTATTTCGGGACTTAATCAGTCACGATATTTGATTGTTACATCGTTTGACGTGTCATAAAACATATAATTTATATAGCGCAGTGTTGTGTTATTTCACTTTAAGCGCGCTCTACCATAATAATCTTAAAAATAATGATTTACTAATTCCATTCAGTGGTATTCGTACAGTTCTCCTTTCATATTCTATTTATACATTCTAAATATATTCTATTTACACATTCTAAACACATTCTATTTATACATTCTAAACATATTCTATTTATACATTCTAAACATATTCTATTTATGCATTCTAAAGATATTCTATTTACACATTCTAAACACATTCTATTTATACATTCTAAACACATTCTATTTATTCATTCTAAACACATTCTATTAATAATTTCTAAACATATTCTATTTATGCATTCTAAATATATTCTATTTACACATTCTAAACACATTCTATTTATACATTCTAAACATATTCTATTTACACATTCTAAATATATTCTATTTACACATTCTAAACACATTCTATTTATACATTCTAAACATATTCTATTTACACAATCTAAATATATTCTATTTACACATTCTAAACACATTCTATTTATACATTCTAAACATATTCTATTTATACATTCTAAACATATTCTACTTATACATTCTAAACATATTCTATTTACACATTCTAAACATATTCTATTTATACATTCTGAGCATTATTCCTACACTGGTTACATTCCTACAGTATTCATCTAAAAAAAAATATATATATATATTATATGGTATATCCAAAGTGATACAAAGAGAACACACTCACAATAATATTGCAAAAATAGCAAAATTTTAATACATGGTTCAGTAATAACAAAGTTTTTATAAAAAAAGTAAAACAATGAGGAAACCGATACCAAACAACTACCGGAGGCTCAAGAAAGTAGCTTTTTACAATAAATTGAAGAGTGGTTAACATTTATCGACAGTATATTAAAGAAAAAATTAAAGCCCGTTTAAATTAAGCCAATTTCTGGATATTAGTAAGATCTGGGGTAATTTTATTTCAAATAAACCGCCCATTTACACGAAAAGAGCGATCATAGTATGTGTGTAGTCATATGCTTTATTTCCAAGCAATAAATTTACGATGTAAATCAACAGTGCTTGAAAACGGGAAGCAATTATGAAATGTTTAGCTGAAACAGTAAGTAAATAAGGTAAAAAAAGGTTATTATTTATTGAAGCTTTCAGGGAAATAAAGGGGTAAACCTCGATTTGTTCAAAGCTCTACTCAAAGGTTAATTCAACGAAAGGAAATGGCCAATAAAGCTTATTAAAAAGAAGTAATAAGTGAAAATTGGAAACAGAATTCAAAAGTGTTCATTGTAAACCAAAAATAATAAAGAAGTATAATAACCTCTAAAAAATATTAAAAATCAAAATGATTTTTTCTGTCGTAGATCATGAAATATTGTTATCTCCCTCGTTTGGAAAATGCGATCAGAAATGAAAATTTGTTTAAAATAACTTAAGCTATGCTCAGTGACCACTGATCTGACATGGTAGGTACTTTTAAATCGTCGTCTTCCCCCCCTCCTCACCTCCTAATATTACATCCAGCTTTACAAAATCACTCATATGAAAATGCTATAGCTCCACTGGCCTGGACTAGTTTTACTAAGCGCATTGTTTAAATAAGAAATTGGGCGGTTTGATAATTTTGCACGGCACGGATTGGTGACATAACAGGGAAGGAAAATGTATGCGTTGAAATGAAGACGTATTTAATTTATAATCCGCGGCGACAGTACGCCGTGCCGTTGCCATTAGCTCCCTGTAAAGCCATGGCGGCAATTTTGAGAGTGTAGTGTGTAGTTACAAAGATAACATTAAATGTTGATCTTTGAGTGCCGTGCCGTGCAAAATTATGATAGAACTCATTTACAAGATTTGGTATTATGACAATTTATTAACTGCGTTAGACCCCTCGGTTGTAGAAGTTATTTTTAGTTTATCGTATTTCTTTGAAACTTGAATCAGATTTGAAGTTTAAGTTATTATAATTAGTCAAAATATATTATAACAAAAACTTTCTGAGAAACAGTCAGAAAATAGATCATCATCGAAAATATCTTATGTATAAGTTTGTTCGAAAATTCTCTTAAATTCAATTAAAATATCTAAAAATAACTTTAAATTCCCGCAAAAAAAGCAAATTTCAATTAATTTTATTATTTTCTACCCACAAATATAGAAAAATGGTATCTGTGGGTGGGTGAGTTTGATTTTTATACAAATCCACAGTTTTTTTCTGAGCACGATGGGATTTTGTACACTTGGAAATCGAACAGTTTAAGAGAAATATATTATAATAATTAATTTACTGTTTATTTTATTTTAAACTGTTATCCTGCAGACATTTTAATATTTATATCATATTTTGAACTTTCACAAACCTATTTATTTAGTCTCTAATATTCTCTATACATAAAAATGAATGTTTGTCTGCCTGTACTCGATTTCATCGAAAATTACTGGACCGGTTTCGCTGAAAATAGCCGGAAAGGATTACAAAGTAGTTTAAATGAAATCCAATACGTAAAACTGTTGCTACATATAACGTTTTAAAATTAGTATGAAAACATTGAACCCGCAGTGTTGTATTGAGAGGTTAGCCTATAGATATACCACTCTAGTTAGCCACAGATTACGTATTCAAAAGAAGAAGGTTTGTTTGGGTAGAATATTTTCAAAATGGAAAACGCAAGTAGGTACCTCCTTAAGAACTTTATTATTTAGATATATTTTGAAAAACATAAAAATTTTAAATTAATGTTTCTACGTTTAGAGATAGTAATAGTCGTCACAACGCATTACTTTCGCTCTCAAGTCAATTATGGCATCCAAACGATAAGCAAGAATTAACAACTTCATAACTTTATTCCAAAAAAATAAATAATCCTGAGCAAGGCCGGGTACACATCAGCAAGTAAAAAAAAACTTAATTAACCTTTGGGGTATTGAGGTGAGCTATTTTCCCTTATAATTCGCTCTTTGTCAGCTGAGCAGATCTTTAAAAACAAAAACAGTATTTGTCTCGTTTTAATTTCATTTTTTACAAAAATGGTGTTAAGAACCTGTGCTACAAATGAAATAAATTAATTCTACACCGATCGAGTCATACGATGAAGGTTTACGTCTGACTTATACCTATATATAATTCAGATATGGATGCCTCTTTCTTTGAAAGATCTAACCCAATCTTGAGAAATGCCTACCCTCGTTTTATGGTTAACCAGCCATTGAAATGAACTTAATAAGACTAGCTTCATAAAGAAAGTATACCTTTATCAAGACAAATCTTTAATCTTCGCGAATAAGACGAAAAAGACAGAAGAGTGTGGTATAATTCTTAATCTGTCAGATGAATCTCAAGAGGTTTCTTCAATTCCGATTATTGTATAAATTAATAACGATTGTCACTTTTTTTTATATAGGAAAGACTTCTCGAAATTTTAATGCTAGAATTAAGGATCATCTAAGGAGTATAAGTAATAATAATTATTCAGAATTTGCTTAAAACTTAAAAAAAAAAAAAAACATAAATTTTTTCTTACTGTGACTCCACACAGGAGACCCTGAAGGAAATAATTTCCCTCAAGACCTATATCATCTTTGGTGATGCTGTGTGGATGGTCTTTTAGAGGATAGGAAGGAGTGAACATGGGTCTTGAAGAGACCCATGTTGTAGGACGGAGGAAACACAGAGGCCGGCAGATTATGCCACAGCCAAGCGACCCGTTCTCATGTGACAAATGTCGACTGTGTGCAAATATTGGGCACGCGTTTGGCGTGTTTCCCGACTATGCATCGGTGCCGAAGGGATCAATGACGCTAGTTTCTCAGAGCATCTTCCATTAAAATACCGGTAATACAAGGACAGTAATCTTACCTGACGTCTGTGGTCCAAAGATTGCAGTCCGTTTGTTAAGTTTAGCGAATTATCAAACGCACCGCCCGTTTCTGCACAGATGCAAGGGTTGATGTAAATAAAGGTTTGCAAATTTTACATACGAATACAATTGGTTGGCAATTGATAAATTATAAATTTTTGAATTTAGAAGACGTGTTAATAGTTTAAATATTATTAATAAATAAATATTAAAAAAATGGCATTCTATCAAATTTATTTTCACATTAACACATTCAGAAAAATTATTGATATTTTGGTACCTCAGTTGTTCCCTGATTCTGTTTGAATTTCTATATTATAACATAAACATAGTAATCATAATTTAGTTTATATTGCATAATTTTTTTTACTTTAATTCCCAATTACTCACATTTCTCACCACTTATAATTATTTTTGTCTATGCTTATATGTCAGAACTTTTTTGTGTTAATTGTATCCTGACGATGGAACAATTGGTGTCGAAACACGTAGATATTTGTTTATTAAATTTAATTTACAACTTCCTTTATTTTCAAGTACCGCAAGGACAAACTCCCTTCCGCCTTTTGAGCATTTCGGGTGTTTAGGTAGTAGTGGATCAAGTGCTGCAAAAATTAGGCACAATCTAAAAATAATAATATGGGTAAAAGGAATCTTAAACGGATCTTAAAATACTTCTTTTGAATCCTCGAACATTTTTAACCATATTGTAGGATGGCGATAGTCAATAATACTCGTTTTATCAGTGGTCTGCCAATTACTGGACGAATTACTGATTCCGCGATTGAATGGGTAGGTTTTTTTTTAACGCACACAATAGTTAAGTGAACAGGCGCGAAAATGTCGAGGAAGTTAGGCGCTGTGTCCAGTGTGCTTTATATGATACTAACTGAAGTACCCGGCGTTGCCCGGGGTTATGAATAGTTTGGAGTAAAGTTTTGAGGTTGTGATGCGTTACCCCCACCCCCACCCCAATGCAGTAATTTTCCTCTTATTTTGATTGTCAAATGTGCAAAAATTAAAACAAGAAGTACAAAATTTATGCTTTAAGGGGTGGGAAAGGGGGGTGGAGGTGGTTTTAGAAATTTCATGTAGACAGTGACCTTCCTCTTGTTTTGAAGGTCAAATGTGCATAATTTTACCATGCTCGGAATAAAACTGTAGACTTGTATAAAAACAAACTCACCCTCAGACACTCTTATTTATATATGACTAGCTGAAGTATCCGGTGTTGCCCGGGGTTATGAATTATTTGGAGAAAAGCTTTGATATTATTATGTGTTACACTACCCGTACCCCTACGCAAAGTTTTCCTCTTATTTTGAAGGTAAAGTTTTACAAAGAACTACCGAAATTCTGCATTAAAGGGTGGGAAAGAGGGATGGGGGTGGTTTTTCGAATTCTCATGTAGGTAGTGACCTTTTTCTTGTTTTGGAGGTCAAGTGTGCAAAATTTCATGAAGCTTGGAAAATACCGTATATTTGTAAAAAAAACAAATTCACACACATACGCTCTTTTATATATGATGAAGATGATATTATGGAAGATGATGACTACTCATTATACTACTTTGGAGATTTTCGTGATCAAAAAATCCATTTTTACTCTCTATATTCCACTATGGGAAAAATACCAATATGCAACATAATGCACCTTTTAGCAGTGTCTACAAAGAAGGTTGGAGCTTTTACTGTCTAAACTGGCAAATCTCTGGGGACTAGCAACCAGCATTGCACTACTCTCCTCCCGTTTGATTGTGAATGCGCCTTCATCCCTTGTAATTCACTATTGCCCCACTAGGGGTAGGAGGGTAGTAAGGCTGTATCCCCAGCTCAGTAGCGTGCATTGTTCTATAACCAAAGGTATGCTGTACGTAGTTTTTTAACGGATTTTTCTATTCAAACTGTCATATTTATTAAACTTAGATCAAAATAATTAATTTACCTGACAACACATACGTAAATGATACCCTCAGACATGTTAGGCTGTAGTAAGAAATAATCAGGAAACATAATCAATTGTGAAAACGACAGAAAAATATATAGTTCATTAGTAATACTTTCATATCATAGAGATGATGGATAATTATTTTCTTCAACCAAAACAGTGTCAATTCATTTTTTCGTCCACAGATGGCAGGACCACAAAAATATCTCTGCATGTTAGTCTTTAACAGAGCGGTAGTGTTTTTATTTTTTTTTTTTAATGTTTCTAGCTTCTACCCTTGTAGGGTGATGATATCATTTCAATTTATAGAGAGAGGGAGGAGGCGAATTTATATATTAATTTTATTTAAATGGGTAAGTATCGTAATTTATCATTTGGAAGATTAGAGTTGAGTTTAGATTAAGAAGAGATGAAATGTTGAACAGAGAGCAGGCAATTTTAGATATGGCTTGATAGAATGATGAAATAGATGTTTTTCAGAGAGGGACAACAACAACAAAAAATTTAATTTGCGCTATAATTGATGTATTGAATGGGTTCCATTTTGTAGAGGCAAACAATAAAATGTTATTTCTAAAGGTATATAAGTAATGAAAGTGAGTTTTGATAAGCAATCGTTCGAATTTCCGGGTGCTGTGATCAAAGTCTTGTTTTACAACATACGAAAGGGTGTCGCAGGAAACTTGCCTGTATTAAAAAAAATAAATCACATTGATAAAAATTAAAAATATTTATTGATTTCTTATAAGAAGAACATTTTTCGCCTGCGCCACGCTCTTTGATTGTTTTATTAAATGGTTGCCATTTTACAAAATTGAAAAATGGTTTCCCCGGAAAATTTTAATTGAAAAACACGACTTACAAAATATATCAATTTAAATTAATTTTGATATCACATCTAAAGATTTAGCATTAAGATATTATGTAATTATAAAAAAATAAATTGATTTTAAATATTTTTTTATAATCATTTTAATTATTATTGTGACGAATGCGTCAACAAATTGGATTAATTTAAGCAGATAAACATATTTCTTTATAACTAAATATAACTTATTACATCACACGTGCAATAACCAAGCCGAGAGCTGGTATTGCACCACAAATGAAATACCGAGCCGATATTTCACAACATGTGCAAGACCAGCACATAATCTTCGGCCACGCTGCGTGTGCTATAAATAGCGTACGCACAGCGGTATGTGCGTTCTTTTCACTTCAACTGCAGAACGGACAATATCTCCTCCTTGGATACCTTGACCCGCCGCTACCAGACAAGAACAGTATTCTACACTCAGCAACTGCTGACATCACCACCCACTACCTCAGCGACCGACCATACTGGCTGGCGCTATAAGTCAAGTATGCTCGGAGCGACATCGGGAAACTACCAAACGTCTTTCTCAAGGGGATTCGCTAATCACAATAGTCGATCGTCCCTGTATGCCGGTATCTAAATATTTACACTCTTTTTCTTGTGCGGGTCCTACACGTCCCGTACAATTATTATGTAATCAAGGAGTCTATTTTTCATTAATAACTGCTTTTTCTTGTACAAATAGTGTAAGATTATCTCTCTTTAATGTCTTCTTTTATGTTCCCATTACATTGTTCCCATTACATTGTTCCATTACATTGTTGTATTTACTATCTATTATTTTTAATATATGTGAATGTTGTCTCCCTCTAATATTTTGTTCTCTTTTCTCTAACTTTTGTATTCTCTCTATTCCACTCTATTGTATTATAAATATTTACATACTGGTTCCGGACAGTTGGGACGTTTGTAGGGTATTCACTTTCTTTTAAAGCTACTTTGTCGACGCCGTCGACTGCAATGTTAACCATATCAAGCTGTAGGTTTCCTACCTAGTATAATATACTAGTAAAGTACGAGTATAGCATATTATGATGTTAGTTTACTTCCTTCAATACTAGAATCAAAATGATGGAAACCAAAGTGTTTACACACTTTAATCCAATTTTAATAAGCCTTAATAATGCAGCTTTTTACCAACAAATAATTAGTGCAGTGAAAATTATTTGTTAGGTATTATTAATTTAAATCAAAGTGCAATTTATTAACTGTTTCGCAAAGAGGTACCGCACGCCAGTCTCGGTCCAGACAGCTTCAGTCTACCCTTCCGGTATAAACCCACCCTCGATAGGGGCAGCAACCGTCTGGGTAGGGGCCGTACAATACAGCCTTGTCTGCAGGCTTTACCCAAAGGAAATTAATATTGACGCAGGTTTATGTTCTTACGGGGGTTATTCTGCAACGCTGGCTGTCAAACGTTGATGCGAAATATTCATAAAAAAATTAGATTTACCTGAAAACGTACTATTAGTATTCCCTGTTTATTTCGAGTAGGTGCACGGTATAAATACTATAATAAAACATAATATTACATTATGAAATTTCCAAACTACACACAATTCACAATGGAGTGTTGACACTAATCGTGATGAATGGCAATGAGGCATTGAATTGACAGAGGACGGACTGACACAAACTCCGAGGGTTTTAAAGGTTTATTCATATTTATCAGCACCGCGGAGAGCAGAACAGTACAGTACAGGCACAGCACAGACGCGAATATTCACATTACACCGTGCAGCACAGCACAGACACAGCATAGATGCGAGTACGGCTGTCAATTGCACCAAATACTCTTAAATTATAATACCTCCAGCTCTTCACACTTGATAGCAAATGCTACACTAGCACCATCTAGCGACCCGAGTTGTACGAATTGGTTTTTCATAGATTTTTTGTGAAATATAATCTTAATAAATTTTAGAAATCGAAAATTCAAAAAATAAATATTAGGTGACCTACACATGATTTTACTCCCTTTTTGCCCATGAATATGTATATGTACTACCTTCTGCGTGGAGTCTAGGTAATAGAGATTTTTTAAATTAAAATTATACTTATAATTGAATAAAATTTTAGATCGAGTACTTCTAGTTGGAATATTAAATTTAATTAAGCTGATTATATCAGGGCTGTCTATAAAACCATTAACAATTTTGGAAATAAAAGTTTGGTCAGAAACAAGTCTTCTATCAGAGAGTTTTAATAATTTTAGTTCTTTCATTAAGTAATTGTAATTTATAGTTTAAATTTGTGTTGAATTTTTTCAATGGAGTCGGAATGAATTTCATGGTCAGGGGACCATATAGAAGAATTATATTCGACTTGACTACGAACTGAGGAAGAGTATAATAATTTTAGTGTTGAAATATTCCTGAAGTCTCTGGTATTTCGAAGAATGAAGCCGAGCATTTTTAAACCTTTATTAGTTTATTATTGTAATAAGACAATTAAATTTAGAATCGAAAACAATGCCACGATCATTAATTTCGTTTGACAGACTAGAGAGAAATATTGTAGATTTTATATTGAGAGTTGGCATTTACTAATGTTTAAAAGAAGTTTGTTAAGATCACACCAATCTTGTAATTGATTTAAATTTAATTGTATGTGAAAACAGTCTTGAATAGTTTTTATTAGTTGGATTGAAGAGTTTTAGATCATCGGCGAAGAGCAGCACAATATCACTGTTGTCAAATACAGTTATAATATCATTAATAAACATTAAAAATAGTATTGGACCTAAATGTGAACCTTGCGGTACACCACTTGATGCTACGAATTTCTATGACAGGTTAGAAATAAATGTTGCTTGAAGAATTTTGTCGGTAAGGTAGCTTCTTATCCACTCTAATAAATTACCCTATATCCTCAACATTAATGTGGTTTTTTTTCGACCACCAAACTAGGCACATGCCCGTGTGTGGCGGTCGGGTACTGCAAAGTTTGATCTTCGTTGGCAAATCGCGTTAGTTCCCCGCCTGCAGAGTGCCGGTGATCGATAAGTGTCCATATACAATTTATCGCCGATAAAGTGAAATTACCCTACAGCGAGCGCGGCGCGGGAAATTAGCCGGCTCCGGGAAATATTGCGGCCGCTTTATTGCCAGCCGACTTCTGCGAATGCCGTTTTTTTATATCCACCCAATATTTATTATTTTTTCCACCCTATGAAATAAATCTAGTCGTTGTTTCTCTTATTCCGAACCGAGAAAGGAAAATAGCGTCCCACCGCTTTTTTAAAGACCAAGAAAAAATTTGTTAAAGTTTTTTAATAAAATTTTAAACACAAACTTATTTGCAAAAACTTTTTGTATTTAGATCATCAAAAAGGGGTTAAGTTTTGTGCTTATACTCGTATAGCAATAAAAATGTTATTTCTAAAAATACAAGGTTATAAGAAAACGTAAACAGCTTTGTAATAATTTCTTCTAATCTTTTATATTAAAATGTTTTCAAGGATTTGCCGAAGTTAGAAATATATTTAAAATTACTTATTTTATTTTCATAATCTTTCACTCAAGAAAATTAACTAAATCCTATTAATGGAGTTTATAAATTTAAAATGGCGCAGAACGCTTTTCGTAATCACTCAATTAAAAAAATGAAATCATATTTATTGAATGCTCTATCTATATATATATAAAAATCAATGTAAGTTTGTGTGTTTGTTTGTCCTCGATTTTCTCGAAAATTACTGGACCGGTTTCGCTGAAAATAGCACAGTTTATTTTTATTAGTGCCGGGAAGGTTTAGAGTATGTAAAACTGTTGCTATAACGTTTTAAAATTAGTATGAAAAACATTGAACCCGCCATGTTTTATTTAGATTAGCCCATATATGTAACACTCTGGTTAGCCACAGATTGCATATTCAAAAAAAGAAGATTTTTGTGGGTGGAATATTTTAAAAATAGAAAGCACGAGTAGGTACCTACTTAAGAACTTTATGATTTAGATATATTTAGAAAAAATAAACGTTTGTAATGAAATAAAATATTCAAATGAATGTTTCTTTCATATTTGTAAAAGGCATTAACTTTGTGGCTCGCCATAATTTACAATAAAAAACACATAAATTTGTTGTAGACCACTTTTATTTTATTAAAACTCTACCGGTTTCGGAAGCACCCTTCCTTCATCAGGAGAATATTATAACTAACTTATGATATAGAATATTGACAAGACATATAAATTTTAGGTGTTGGAGTGGGGGGTAAGCAAATGGGTAGGGGTAATTGTAGAATTTCCGGGAAGAACAGAGCGATTTATTGGAAAAATATTAAGAATTGGACTAAAAGATAAGTTAATTTGGTTATTTGAAATACTAGCATTATTATTCAGGGATTTTCTAATTTCGAGTGCTTCTAAGTTATCCAATTTTTTGCTTTTATTGTTACGGTGCTGTCAAATCAATTATGGCACCCTAATGACAAGCAAGAATTTACAAATTCATAACTTTATTAAAAAAAAAAATCCCAGCAAGGCCGGGTATACATCAGCTAGTTTATCAATAAAATTAATAAAAAATATGATGTGTACACACTTTTTTTTTTGTTTCGTTAAAACTACCGATCACCGCCGTAAGCCATCCCAAAATGCCATTCGAACCCGGCCATAAGCATATATCATCAGCATGGTCAATGACTAACTGGTGCATTTCGACGGGAGCACCCTCCCCAATGAAGACTCTATTGAAATGGTTGGGGTAAGTATTTCAGATCAGCTCAAGTATTGGGCTCGAAAGAAGCCCGAGCAAATCGGTCAATTTTTTTATCGTAACTCTACGCAGGATGCCCTGAGGAAAATAATTTTCCTTAAGGCCTATATCATCTTTGGGGATGCTACGTGGAGGGTCTTTTAGAGAAAAGGAAGGAGTGAACCAGGGACTTGAAGAGATCTATGTTGTAGGAGGGAGGAAAGACAGAAAGCTGCTTCCTCTGAGCGTCTTCGATTGAAATACCGCCTGTGCTCTAAAGATTGCAATTTGTTTGTTAAGATAGGGGAATTTATCAAACGGACCGCCCGTTTCTGCAGAGTCAAGATTTTTTTTCAGGTATTTTGGGGCTCTAGACCATAGGTGGCCACCAAATTCAACAGTGGGGTGCACTCACGATTCGTACAGGTTCAGCAGTTGTGCACTATTAAAGTATCTGCGGGCTCTGTACAGTACGCCCAGCTTCTGAGATGCTAACTTTACTCTGGTTTCGATGGAGTCCTCATGTCTGGGATTAGATTATCATTTCAGCCGCTTTTGGATCAGACACGATTGGGTCTTTGAAATATTAAATTCGACGAGGTTGAAAATCTAGTCTCCTTCAATGGAAGCTATCTTCCCAGCATGCTTACCCTTTCGAAACCTTCTCGACGTTACCGTTCATTCTCTGTTTCAAATCCCTCCGAGGCGTCAGAGTTTATGTTTGTACAAGCCCAGCCTCTCCTCGCGCAGACCGGGAAGTTAATTTCCCCAACTTTGTCTGGAGTCATTGATTGACAATTGTCGTTTGTCGACAATTGGACTTCTTACCTCTGGATTTACTCCCAGTATTTTATGCAGAAGTCGGTCTTTTGACACTCTAATTACATGTCTAACTTTTCTATGTGGCATATTTTCTAAAGTAGCAGGGGATCGATACTAAGCCCATCTCTAATAGTCGAGCTTCTCATTTGATCCCAATTTGCGACTCCTGACACTATTCTCAAAAATCTTATTTCAGTTGATTGGATCGTGGAACGGACTCTCTCGTTCATCGTCTATATTTGGTGATCGAATGTTAACATAATAATAATAATCGGATGATTTTTATAGCGCTGTTTTTGTGAAAAATCACCTCAAGGGCGCTGTACAAATATTACTTCCTATTTTTATATTACATCTATTCTACGAATAATTATTTTTTGTACATTTATTTTCTCTTTTTGGACAGGCCCTCATTACACATTATTTATAGACCATATAAAGTGATGCAGTTAAATTATCAAGACTAAATACGGCTTGGTCTAAGTTTTCATACATGTTAAATTGAAAAAAAAAAAAGCTAACTGTATTTATTCTTTACGATATATTGCAAGACGCTAACACAAATGATAGAGTGATTGTTTCCATTATAGACAATGAATTATTATCCATATATTTTTAGGATAAATAACACAGAATACTCTTAAAAGGGGGGAGCGGCGGGGGAGGATGGTGGCCGGGGGGACTGATCCATAGCGCCATCAAAATCTTCTTTGTCTTGGTGACGCCCCTGGGCGGCGTGACAGGACGGTTGGTGTTGGTCTGCACGTACACCAGGTGGCGCTTGTCGGATAGATTTAGAGGAAGCTGGGCAAATTTCACTACACCAGAGCTCATCCTTCAGTTTTTGCTGCTGAAGCACACAGATTTCATGATTTGTAGTTTGATTTTCAGAAGGGGCGCTCATGAAGTAATAATCAATAAATCGTTTAATTGGTGTGTGTTTTTTTGTAAATTTATTATATAAAGAAGAATGAATCGACACGAAATTTGGAAAAAATCACCCCTTCTCCCTTTCTCACCCCTTAAAGAAGACTTTTGGTACTTCTAGATAAAATTTTGCACCCTTGGCATTAAAAATAAGTGGAAAACACTGGTTTGGGGTATGCGTAGAGGTAAGGGTGGGGATAGGGGTGGTTGTGGAATAGATGCCTAGGTAGTGGTAGGGGTAGAAACAGGGGTGGAAGTAACACATCATAACCTCAAAACATTCCTACAACCCATTCATAACCCCGGACAACGCCGGGTACTTCGGCTAGTATAAGATAAATTAAAAGACAAAATACCAAGATAATTACGTTACTTTCTGTCTGAAACGACCTGGTTTTGTAGTGATCCATCTCCTTTTACTGAAAATGGCTCAGTCAGCGTAATTTTGTCATCCTTTGTGGCTAAGGACACTGTTGTTAACAGAAATGGTGGCGAGTAATACAGAGGCTTGGATTATGGTGCTGTAAAGAATACAGGGCGTTGTAACAATCCTAAAAAATATGGCGTTCCTCAAGGATGCGTTTTAGGACGAGCATTATTACTTATTGCATAATATTGTTTTCATGCAATGGGAATTTTACCCTCTAGCCCTCTTTAAATAAATTCCTCTTTAGCAGGAGTTTAGTTCAATAATGATATATAATACAACAATAAATTAAACAAAAAATGAATACAAACTGTAGCGCAATAATAGAACAATACAGGTGCATGCATGTTGTGATCAATGTACACATGTTCAAAAAAAAATTACAAACATGAAAACATTAGAGCAGTTTTGTTATAGTGATAACTGACTCTAATTACACAAGAGAAATTAAACAATATTATTAAAATATAAAGATATCAGCAAGTATCAAACAAGTTCAGAAATACAAAAATAGTAGTAAAGTTTTGTTACAGTGAGAATAGACTTTAAATCATTTTAAAGAATGATATCAAGGATATATACACTCAAGGAGACAATCATATTTGTTTAAAATACTATCTAAAGAAATTATATTTGTCACCTTAAAACGATCGGTAAAGTAATAAGTGTTCAAACGCCAGGTTTTTGTAACCTTAAAACGATCGGTAAAGTAATAAGTGTTCAAACGCCAGGTTTTTGTAACCTTAAAACGATCGGTAAAGTAATAAGTGTTCAAACGCCAGGTTTTTGTAACCTTAAAACGATCGGTAAAGTAATAAGTGTTCAAACGCCAGGTTTTTGTAACCTTAAAACGATCGGTAAAGTAATAAGTGTTCAAACGCCAGGTTTTGTAACCTTAAAACGATCGGTAAAGTAATAAGTGTTCAAACCAGGTTTTGTAACCTTAAAACGATCGGTAAAGTAATAAGTGTTCAAACGCCAGGTTTTTGTAACCTTAAAACGATCGGTAAAGTAATAAGTGTTCAAACGCCAGGTTTTTGTAACCTTAAAACGATCGGTAAAGTAATAAGTGTTCAAACGCCAGGTTTTTGTAACCTTAAAACGATCGGTAAAGTAATAAGTGTTCAAACGCCAGGTTTTTGTAACCTTAAAACAATCGGTAAAGTAATAAGTGTTCAAACGCCAGGTTTTTGTAACCTTAAAACGATCGGTAAAGTAATAAGTGTTCAAACGCCAGGTAACATACGAGTAGTAAATAAAATAACATAAAAGTAAAATTGAATTATGCTCATGTAGAAGTGATTCAGTTTTGTTTTTAGTAGGTATAACACAAAAGTTAGATTTTTTGGTACTTCTCTATATTTACAAAAAAATAATATTTGCCCGTGATCATAAATATTTTTTATAGTAACTCCATATAAATCGCTCAAAGTTATTTAATGGAGCTTTGCCTAAAAGTTTTTGTTGAATTCCTCTAGAAAAACAATCTCGTATATTCTACGTGTAATACAAAATAATATATTCTTTTTATGAGTACCGAGTACGTAACAATCAAATTATAAAATTCATATTAAAAAAATCATTTTATATTCATTTCTTTATTTATATTGTATGTGTTTCATGTGATATGGCAGACTGGGTTTGCACTACCCACCCAGTCCTGCTGGTTTAAAATCTTAAATAAATAAATTAATCTTATTTTCAGTACATATAATGGTGAAATGATGTGCTGCAGTTCCTAAAAGTGATATAATGTTCAGTATAGTTGCCTTCCAAGCAGTTGATCTGGGTTCAACTCTCGGCCCTGGCAATATTTTTATATTTTCTCTGATTTTTCACGGGTCTGGGCTAGTGATGTCATAATTATGGCGAAATGTTGAATATAATTGCAGGATGTTATGTGTAAAGGTTCGTTATTCACAAATATTTAAATGCATCGGCGGTACTTACCTACTTGTAATGTGTTCAGTCGATCTGAATATCTAGGTAGGTTCCGTGCATTTGGAAAGCTATGCGGTATCACATAAAAACTAACTGTCTTGACATTTTGCTTTATAAAAAATTCTTTCGTTATCGAAATTCCGCAGAACACAACCTTTAAAATTATTCCGCAAAATATAAAAAAGGCAGTATGTCACTACAAGTAAATATGTATTGTATTCTTTCTCGTTAGGGATTGTACATGGCGATATTCTCCTTATTTGTCCAACGGATTCCTGCCGAGAATTCTTCATCCAAGAAAGAATACAGATCCACACATAGGTAGTGAAAGACAACATGAACAGACTCTCATTTTACTGTAGTAAACGACTTTTATACTGTGAGGTCTGAAAAAAGTTTAAATGGAAATTGGTTTCTTTTTAAAAAAAATTATTTATTCAGATAAGTAATAAGCAATACTAAATCTATACCAAAAAACAAACATATATTTCACATGACGAATGTAATGGAATTCAAAAAGGGGAAAAAAAGGAAGCAGTAATAAAATCTTAGTGTTCACATTTACGAATAATAATTATTTTTTGTGGTAATTTAATACTTTGTGGTTAGTCATATAATATAAACATATCAGTTTGATTTAAACCACTTCAATTTAATATATATATATATAAATAAACACATATTTTTAATAATTCTAAATTCTTCACCGTAATAATAAAGGCAATTAATAAGATAATATAGAAGGATTTGAAATTATAAAATCCCTAATATTAATTGTAGTATATTCTAGATATTTTTCCAGCAACCGCTCTGTTCCTCCAGGAAAAACCTTAACTACCCCGTCCCCTTTGGTCGCCTCTCACGCCAACACCTTTTTATTTATGTATGTCTGTCATTATTTTGTATCTTATGTTAGTTTTAATAATGTCCTGACGAAACTGTTCGATCAATATATTCCAAATTGATGTGTTTACATTATAATAATGTATATATATATATTTTTAAATGTGTAACCACTTTGTGGAGACAGAATTAATAAATTAATAACAATGACTTTCTCATTAATTTATTAATTATGACTAAAAACTTTAATTTTATTTTCACATTAATTAATACATTGTTTATAATACTATTAATAAAAATTTCAATCACAATAATTATCTCCAGAGTGAAATATACTCTCAGTATCGCCCCGGTGAAAGACCACCATTCAGAATTGAAACGTTGCTTGAAATAGCTTTTAGCCGTGTTTGGTGACCAGATCTGAATAGCCAGGTATTTCCCCACCTTCCTCTTCCCCTTCTCCTTCCCCTTCTCAATACCTTCAGCCTCACAACATTCCCCAATTGGGGATGCCATAGTCTCACTGCCTCCAGACGGTTGGGAGCAGTTGGGACTCTTGTGCGGTATTCATATAAAAAACTAATATTATATTATTTTTTTCAGAATTTCAATTTTCTTGAGTTTGTTTATATTAAAAATAAAAATAATTTCTTTTTTAAATTTCTAATATATTTTTTTAATTTAATATTTTACGATAATTTCTTATTTGACAATTATTTCTAGAATTTTAAATAAATACTTACCTTTTTTTCATAAGTAGCATTCACTTTGTGGTTTGACATCACATAATTTTTTTTTATTTATTATAAACCACGAATACATTTTATTTTTGCTTGCAACTGCCCAAAATTGAACGAAGTACAAACAATAAAATACCTAGGAATAATTATCGATCTAAACTTAAATTGGAACTCCCAAGTTGAAAACGTAAGTAACAAATTAAAAAAAAACTAACTTATTTTTTCAAAACAATAAGAAACATTTTAGATAAAGAACAACTAATTAAAATTTATCATTCCTTAGGCCAATCCATCTTCAATATGGTCTTATCGGATGGGGAAGTTCATACGATTCCACTATTAAACCAGCTATCTTAGCTCAAAAGGCAATCTTGAAAATTATTCTTAGAGTTCCTATCAGAACTCCCACAGACTATGTTTTTAATGCCCCGAATTTAATGTCTCTGAAACAATTGTATTCAAAAGATATTTTAACTTATGCATTTAAAAATCAGGATAACTTTACACATACAAACTTGGGTCGATTCACAAGATCCTATTTACAACTTACATTAACAAAACTACTTTTGGACAAAGAAATCTGCAATATTTCTCTATAAAAGTATTTAACATCCTCCCTCTGGCAATAAAAAGCATTACAAAATTAATCGAATTCAAAAAAAGTATTAAGATATGGATTATGAACACGCAAAGGAAGAATATAGAAATGATGTTGAAACCGAACCGAGTTTAACGGTCACGATATGATTTTTCCTAGATTTTGGAATTTTTATTAATTTATTGCATTATAATGTTCCTCTTGTATTATTTTAACATAATTTCTAAAACTTTGTTAAATTTATTTTTATCAAACTTACAATATACTTGACCTAATTCATTTTTTTTAATGTAAAACCGTGTACAATGTGACCTTAGAACGGTGTACCCACGCAAGGTCACATTTTTCCAACTTTTTTTGTTAAACTTTGTGAAATAAGTAAATAAAAAAATAAAAAAATACAGGGAAATACAAAAATAGTGAAAAAAAAAGTACAAAATAAAGAGAAAAGGGAACAAAACATTAGAGGGAGACAAAAAAAGAAAAGTATTATGTGCAAGAGGGAGACAACATTAAGATATTGACCCCTTGGATTAACAAGGTTCCATCTGAAAGTTCCTCTCCTTAGAGCACATTATCGCATGACATTGCTGTGTCAGGTGGAACCTTGTTATTTTAAGGGGTCGGTATATTAATAATAATAGATAGTAAATACAACAGCGAAATGGGAACATAATTAAGTCATTAAAGAGAGATAATTCCACAATATTAATACAAGAAAGAGCAGCTATTGATAGAACCTGACGGAATTGACCTAAGCGAAACCGGCTGGCAAAAATAAACATTATTTGTGGTTTATAATAAAGTGCTTGTTTTATTTAATAAACACTTACCTAATTTCATCATTGACTTTTATTTTTGTTTATGATTAAAAAATATCTATTTGCTTATTATTTGTCTATTATTATTACTTGTCACTATTTATAGTAATAATAATAATAATTGGAAGATTTGTATAGCGCCGTTTTTGTGAAAAATCAACTTAAGGGCGCTGTACAAATATTACTTCCTATTCTTTATCTAATTATGTACAAATAGATACAGAAAAACATACTTTACCTGGCAGGTCGCTTCAGATGAACACAGTTTTATTAGAAAATTTAAGTATAGAGACGAAAGTTTTACAGTTGCCATTTTATACTACTTTTCTATTGATGTTACATTTATTAGAAATATTTATAATTTTTAGCACTTGAAAATATTTATAAAATGACATTAAAAAGCGTAAGAATCTTTTAATAGATATTAACATTTTTTATTTATCTTTGTATTGTTTATTCTGACGAGGAGAGCTTTTCTCTTGAAACGTGTAGATATTTACGTATTAAAAACAGTGTTTTAAATAAAGTAATTTTTATTAATTTTATCTAAAGATTTTACAAAAACACGTCCTTCTCAATAAGACATCCACGTACTTGGGAATCTGACCTTATGCTCAGATTATTTGTAAAGAAAACATTCCAGGTTCAATTTCGTTCACGAGAAAAAAAAAAGAATTATATTATATTGTAATGTAATATGTTGTGTAGGTCCTGCCATATTGTTTATCATTATTACGAAAGACTGAATGAAAGCTTCACCTAAATCTGATTTCTTTGCAGAATTACTGAGAATTTCCAAAGGGAAAACCTACAGACGAGAATAATGAAGAAAAAAGATCGGATTTTCTCGAAAAATGTGTAATATTTTCCTTTCGTTTCGCAACCATTTAATATGATTGTACCTTATTAAATCGTTGTGTGAATTCCAGTTACTTGGCAACGGCCGTAATATTTATTTAACGGATGGGAACCATCATAAATAGTAGGTATATTATTTATTATACGAAATTTACCCACGAAAAATAAAAGGATTTTTTTTTATTAAATTGCGAAATGCTTAAAATTCAAACATTCCCGGGTTACGAACAACCTGACAATATTAGAAAAACTCCTACTGCCACCACAATAACCGGAAGATGTTGTTTGTGTCGTGATGGGGTACTTACCTGGCAGAGGAATTGAACGCACATCGCATGGATGGGAACCAAACACATTTGTCAGCTTAGCCACTAACCGGTCAATAGTTTCTTATACAGAGTGAAACTTCACGTACCCGACTAACTTTAACTAGCGTTTTCTGAGTATATTTTGAGTAAGAAACGCTTAATGCTTAATATGCACCAATACACACAATCTTAAGTATGTGTAGGTCGCCTCAGCTCTAATTTTGGTACCATTATCTACCGATAAATATGCGTGCATCCAGTGGCGTGCACTGCTCTGTGACCAAAGGCAGGCTGTGCGTAATATTCTAGGTACGGGTATGGATTGTGCATTAAATATCTTAAAAACAATTAATTTATTAGCATTTTCCGCTGATCGTTATGGCCAACTGAATAAATGAGCAAACAGGTTTCTTAGTAAATTCATGGAAAAAATAAATTATTACGAATTTGTAGCGATTTAAAAAATTTCAAATTATTTTTTCTTATGGTCATTTAATTGGGGTAGGCGAAGCTTTTCAGTAGATTTCATTAATTTTTATGTTATGTTCGTTAATTTTTTTCACGACAAACGAATTTCTAAAATTTCAGAAAAAAAAATCATTTTTTTGGGTGCCAAAAATACAGTATTATTCAAAACGATGAACTCAATTTCGCATGTCCTCCTCTGATACACAGGATTAGCCTGGGCTTTTATCCTTTACAGAGACGTCCAGTTTACACAAATTGGTGGATACCAATGACAAATGCTCTTTCTAGTTGAAAGTCTAATGTTAAAATGGAGACGAAGGGTACACTGCACTACAGTCGCGGACTCAGTTTTACAGAACACACGAACACAGAAAACCTTGTGCTGCATAGTAGCCATTTTACTTACAACTGGGGCGAAATGGCTGCTTGGTGGCGCGAGCATTCTAGCGGTCGTTAACTATGAGCGAACTGGCAGTGGGATTAGAAACTTTCGATTTTTGTCTTTCTATTGCCATGTAGATCATTCACATATAACGTACTAGCTGATGTGTACCCGGCCTTGCTCGGGTTTTTTAAAAGTAAAGTTATGAATTTTCGCTTGTTGTTTGGGTGCCATAGTTGATTTGACAGCAAAAGTAATGCCTTGTGATGACTATTACTAAAACAAATAAACAAAGACATTCATTCATTTGAAAATTTTATTTCATTGCGAACATTTATTTTTTCAAAACATAGTCAAGTAATAAAGTTCTTAAGTAGGAACTACTTATGTTTTCCATTTTGAAAAGATTCTACCTAAACAAACCTTCTTTTTTTGAATATGTAATGTGTGGCTAACCAGAGTGATATAACTTCTACGGGCTAACCTCAATACAACATGGCGGGTTCAATGTTTTTCATACTAATTTTAAAACGTTATATAAACATTTTTACATATTGGATTTCATTCAAACTACTCAACCTTCTCGCCACTAACAATAACCAATCGTGCTATTTTCGAGAAAATATAACAAAAATAATTAATATTCGCCTCGTAAGAAAACGATCAATGTATCCGGAATCCGGGCAGCAGAAAAACAAAATGTTTCCTTAGGTACTTCGGGATGAACGTATTGAGCAGATGGCGGGCGAGCTTGATAGATGCAGCCAGAGTACCTACGGAGAGCAAACAATACGTCAAAGTTGAAACAAGTTCCTTCTCGGTAAGGAAATGGCAGAATGTAGTACTGGAAATAGGGAAACCCACTACTCCCGATCAACCGAGCCCCGGGCGGAACGACGGATAGTCGAGACTCGAGAGTGACGTAGATGACGTGATAGATTATACGCTTGTGTGTATATCGATATTTTATAAGAGATGTTTGTGTAGTTTTACACAATTTTCTGTGCAGGCGATCAAAGCATGGTGTTTTTAATAATAATAAATCATTATTTTTAAAAACCCGTCCAAATTAGAATTAGGTGGAAGTGAATAAAATCTTATAAACGCGTCGTCACAATATGGATTAATCGCAATTTGAAAAGGTCGTTGAACGCCAAAACAGCTGTCACAATAATAAAAACTAAAAATACTTGTAAACTCAATAATAAAAATTAATAAATTTGACTAACATTAAATTTTAAAAAAAATTAAATGTACATGATGGACCAAATATCTACAATAATGAGATCCTCGATTGCACATATAAGCTTTTGCATATGTAGTTACTGCCAGGCTTTACACGGGTTTCAACTCACCTTTTTATGATACAATAAGAAATTCTAGCACATATTCTGTATTTTTTTAAATCAATGGTGACGTTCTACCTTAAATACCAGTAGGTATTTTTTTTTAAAAATTAATGTGAAATCTAATTTAATAATGTTCGGCAAGAATTTTAGTTTTTATTATTGTGAGAGCTGTTTCGGCGTACAAGGCCATTTTAAAACTGTAGTTAGGCCTCACTGTGACGACTCACTTATATGATTTTTTTTACTGCCATCCTATTCTAATTTGGACGATGTTCGAAATGATTTTTTAACGGTAAAACTTAACAATAAAATTCTCCATTCTGCGAGGCACTTACATTTATAATTTGTTTTCCCCGCATGCAAATGAAAACTTTTCTTTATGTCCGGCCAGTGGCTGAGTTGGCATCGCGTTTGGGTCTCACCTAGGCGTCGTGAGTTCAATTCCTAGGCTGGCTAAAGCCTCCATACGACACAAGCAACATCTTCCGCTTACTGCGATGGTAGTAGGAGATTTTCAAATATTGTCAGGTTATTCGTTACCAGGGAATATTTGTCTTTCTTTTTAGAACAAAAAAATGTATATAATTACTTGCAGAACTTAATAATAACATTATTAAATTTGATTTACATTAAATTAAAACAAAAAGTGTTTAACTATATTTATTTTTTCACGACTGGCGCCATTGTACGTAAACAGAAGAACACAAACATTTAAACAATTGTATCGCCTAACAGTGTCATTAAAACCAAGTGTTTTATTTGAATTTGCGAAACAAAATTTACCCAACTGATAATCCAGGGAAGAAATGGTGGAAAACATGGTAAAAGAAGTAGCT
>JAHDVE020008131.1:0-27500 GCA_022606495.2 Halesus radiatus
AAACAGCCAAAATTTATAAAATAGAAAAAAAAAATTAGCAGGTTAGTAAAATAAATATTACAATATGAATTGGTTGTCTTTAGCAAATTTCACCATGCTATATAAAACAAGAAGACGCCTCGGAACATGATCCATCATAGTTATTAGATTCTTATGTTCCAGTTCAGCGTCGGTATAGTTAAGCTAGCCGTAAGTCCGATTTAACTATAGCTACGCACCGTGTAATATTTACACCGCGTTTATAAGTAACTTGAATTGTGTATTAAATTAATACATACTACCAGGACAATTTTATTTATTTATTTACACATTATAAAAAACAGCATGCATATTGATTGTACGTAATACAAATTGATCATTGGCTAATGACAATTTCTACCAACCAACCCTAACTGGCAAAATAAATATAGTATTATAATTATTATTTCAGCGTTCCCCACATAGTGTGACTTTTCACACGTGTGTGAAAAGCAGTTAAACAATTTTGTGTAATAATATATAAATATATAAAAATAATAACTCCGGTATGAAAGTGATAAGGGGGGGGAGGGAAGGGTGGAAATTAACCAAAATTATGCTGGTGGAAAGAAGGAAATAAATTCTTCACTTTAGGTTTGAAAATTGACTTTGAGGGAGCATTCCATGCGTCAGAGGGCAGTTCATTCCAGAGGCGTGATGCTTGTACTGTAATTGAAAGAGTTAATGGTGTAGCTTGAGGGGTGGGAATCCTAAGGGTTCTCTCATCACTTGAGCGAAGAGAGAGACCATGTTCAAATAAGAGATTTGAAACGGTTTTAAGATAACTATATGAATTAACAGTGTTTAGAATATTGTAGAGAAAGGAGTGTCTGTATTTTGCGATTTTGCGTTGTTTTGATGGGAAACTAGTGAATTCATTTTCGTTATTCAGAGACATGTCCATATTTGCAAAGGACAAAATTATATATTATAGGTACATGTATTTTTAGTCACTCTATCTTATAAATTAATTAAAAATTACTTTGTAATCACCACTTTATTAATATACACATATAAAAATGTTTCGAAAGCGAAGCTTTCCTCGTCTGGACATACAGAATTCTAAAAATAATAATGTCAAATGATAATTAGCATTCACTCCATTTTGTTTATAAGGTCACAATTTATAATCAATTTAAAACGATGACTCCAGGAATCAGCAGGAACATTGTGGCATATACAGATGAGAAGAGTTGGCTTAGAACGATGGGTTGAAATGTAACAAACAAAAAAATTTACAATAAAAAAACAACAACAACAATACAAAACAGTAACAAAAAAATCGGAATATCTGGAGATATTTAAGGTAGCCAAATGTAGGGTAGTCCATAATTAGACCCCGAAAGACTGATAAAGAAGAAAATTAATACAACGTCGTATTTTTATCCTGTCCAGTTTATGATCCCCTAATGAATAAATGGAACTATGGACTAGGAAGTCTGTAATTCCATATACAATTCTGTGTTCTTGTGTTTCAGATACTTGTAGATTAATTATTGAAATGAAACCTTTATTGCAGTGCCTCAATTGTTTCGAGTTCAGCCAATTAGTACAATTATGACATTCAAAAGATGAACTGGAAATAATGTCATGTAAGTCAGTGATGCACAACATTTTTAGCCCGAGGGCCAATTTACCAATTTTCAATATGTTTGCGGGCCGCAAGAGGTGGGGTACCTAAAGCTTGACAGGGTTAACTTCACAGTCGATGTCGTCGCAGGTTAGATTTTTTATTGTGAATACCACACAATCGTCCCATCTGTCCGGGGCCAGTAAGTATATGTATACCCATTATAAAAGAAAAAAATAACTGGACACCTTCCTAAAATATCGCATTTCAGTATAACTTATTGCAAATTCTATAGATGCCGTTATCAAAATTTATTTTAAATAATGCATTTTATAAGTGTAGTACTGAAATAAGATTTGGTTTGGTAACTTTTTGTATTTTGTAAAACGGTAATCACTTAATAAAGCAATCATAGACCGCACAAAAAGCGCCGCAGGCGATGAATTTTCGATTTCCAAAGGTCAAACCGATAAATACTGTCGATTTAATCTGAAATTTAAAAAATAAATTAATGTAATTTTGGGCGGCTGATTCAAAATATTGAAGACAGACAAATTTGTAGCGATACCATTTCGTATTTTGTAAAACAAATCGGAAACTATTAAATATTATTTGATCATAGCACCCGACAATCCGAACGATTGCTGTTAAATAAGAGATACCAAAATTCCATTTCGGTACTTCTATGTATTCATAACCAATATTTGGTCGTGTACCCCTGTAAACGGAACCTATTAGAAATATCAATGACCGACAACCTAAAAAAGCGCTGCAGGTGGAAATTTTTCTAAGCATGGTGTCAAACCAATAAGTTAATGCTGATGTTTTTTTTATTATTAAAAAGGCCCGCGGTCCACCGGTTGTGCATCACCGATGTACGTACTTTAATTAAGTATTATGATAGTATCTATCTCGTTTTATATTCAGCGTTCTTGGATAAATAAAGGTGGTCTTTTTTATATTTTTATATGAATACCGCACAAGAGTCCCAACTGCTCCCAACCGTCTGGAGCCAGTGTGACTATGGCATCCCCAATTGGGGAGTGTTGTGAGGCTGTAGGTATTGGGAAGGGGAAGGAGAAGAAGGTGGGGAAATTCAGATCTGGTCACCAAACACGGCTAAAAGCCATTTCAAGCAACTTTTCAATTCTGAATGGTGGTCTTTCACCAAGGCGATACTGAGAGTATCTTCCACTCTGGAACATACGCAAATATACTATATATTATTTTTAAATGAATTAATTGTGAAACAGCACAAATTAATTAAATTAAATTTACTTGTGCACGCCGGAATTTGAACCCGCGACCTTCGGATTCGTAGTCGAGAGCTTTACCCCTCGACCATAAAGGCCGTCATATTAATTTTTAACATTTTTTCACTACTAATCCAAATTTACTCTATTTTTAGCCGGAGTTTAAAAAAACATGCATTATTATCTATGTTTCCTATATTGATAAACTTTTTGGCTTCAATTAGAGAAAGGGGGGGGGAGAGCTAAAGGATATGAGTGTGAATGTGGAGAATCAAGCCAGTGGGAACACAAATAGATCCTCTGTAATTTTATATCGAAGGTGTTAAAAATGGCATCATGTATATCAGAAGGCAGCTTGTTCCAAAAGTGTGGTGTTTTTACTGGGGAGGAAAATGTGGAAGATTTAGAGTAGTGGGTTGAAAAACAAGGATTTTAGCAGTAATTAAGCAAAGCCCGGGATCGTATAAAAAAATATACCCTTAGCTTACCATGACCAATTCAGTTGATATTGCAAGGGGAATATTTTAATTTGTTTTTATTTTTTTATTTAGGAAATAAACAGTCACATAAAGAGTATGAACATAATACAAATATCACATTCTAAATCAATTACGTTCCATTAAATGAATAAAAATAGCTGTTTAACCGTTAGAGTGCGGCCCAGCGCCATCAGCGACGCAGCGCTATAGGGCTGAAATTTTCAGTGTTCTTTTTTCGTCCTCGGGAGCACGTGTTCAATTTGAGCGTGGTATATTGCGGTTGGCGCGTGTCTTGATAACTGTATTTTTTGTTTATCCTGTTAAAATAAATACACCTTAAAGTGAATCGATATTTTTCACCATGTCGGAATTTAGTACTATTATGTATCAAATCACAGCGGCACTACGGACGACGAAACCTTTGTTCCCATAAATGAATGTGTGCAGAAAAGCAAATGAGATAAGGCGATCCAATCTCATATGCGCTCGTTGTACAAAGGGATTACATGGACCCCGGGAAAACACAATTGTGAGGTGAAATAATCTTATATTTTTGTATTTTTAATATTTTTTTATAGTCATAAATGTGTTGTTTTTTTTTTAATTAGAACTACTATATCCGTGAAATGTCATTCTTTACTTGTATAATTTTTAAAAAAATCATTAAAATTGATTGATCTTTTTCCAAGTTATTGCATTTTTATTGAATACTATACTTTTTTAATTTAAAAACCCAGAATATCTGTAGCAATTTCGGGAAAACACAATTGTGAGGTGAAATAATCTTATATTTTTGTATTTTTAATATTTTTTTATAGTCATAAATGTGTTGTTTTTTTTTTAATTAGAACTACTATATCCGTGAAATGTCATTCTTTACTTGTATAATTTTTTAAAAAATCATTAAAATTGATTGATCTTTTTCCAAGTTATTGCATTTTTATTGAATACTATACTTTTTTAATTTAAAAACCCAGAATATCTGTAGCAATTTCTATTCATACTTGCAAAATAAGCATAGTGATAAAATGGTTAACAGATTACAAATAAAAAATAATACCAAAAAATCAATACTGGTTTAGGATTATTAATATTATCAAGTCTGTAAGAAAGAATTTATTATTTTAAAACATTTAAGTATTAGTAACTGAAGACTGGATACCAGTTTAGGTATATACACACCAATAATAAAACAATATTCAATTTTTGGAATAACTTATTGGAGCTTATAAACCTCATAGTAATATATTTTTAATCAATGAAGATAATATTAACAACTCCAAAATCGAAACATGAAAACGAAAAAAACAAGGAGAAAAAAATGATCTTGACAGTTCTTAGATATTGAAGTATTATACCGATAAAAATGACGGGATGATTTGGAATAGCTATGGCTCAGTGGATTAGAGCGCTAGGTCCCGAATAGACCATGAGGTCATGGGTTCGAGTCCCAGATACTACCGTTGCCTTTTTCTATTCTGTGTCTTTTCGATTTCGTTTTTCATTTTGAGAGTTGTTAGTAATATCTTCAATAATTAAAAATATATTATAAATAAATTAATCCTAGAATTGTAAAAAAAGTCAACAGATGTCCCATATAAATAAAAATCGGATAGGTATATCAGAGACATTATCAGAAGACTACAAATAAATTCGGGTAGAATCTTGTAGTTGTACAAAGGTTAGCAGACAAAAATATATGGGAAAAAATTGAAGATGATTTGACAGTTCTTAGAAATCGAAGTATGATACCGATAAAAAACGACGGGACGGATTAGGGTAGCTATAGATCAGTGGATTAGAGCTTAAGGTCCCGGATAGACCATGAGGTCCTGGGTTCTAGTCCCAGCTTCTACCTTTACCTTTTTTTTTTCTTTGTCTTTTCGGTTTCATATTTCATTTTGACAGATGTTAATATTTTCTTCAACGATATTTATTTTTTTAAACCTATATATACCCAAGTAGAATTAAAAAAAAAAAAAATTACAATTTAGTGCGCTTCACCGTGTGTGTACTGTGTATACTTTGTGAGTTTTGCAGATACGTCATATCATATTAAGAGAAACGGGTGCCTGTTTCAAAGAGAACAAAATTTTAGATTTGAGGCCAAAATATTCACTTGAACCGAATGATCTTTTTTCATCAAAATTTATAGCAAATATATAGTTCGGATAAGTAAAGGAAAAACAAATAATAATTTGCTTTCAAAATAAAGGCCATTAATGAAATCGAATTTTCGCGATTTCAGAAAACAGCTTCAGTAATTATTTGGAGGCTAATGGCTATTTAAAAAAAAAAAGAAAGAAGTTTTACCTAGTTTACTATTAAAATATAATGCAACATAAAATAATAAAAAATAAATTTTAAAAACGTGTTATAATAAGCATCATCGTGGATTTTAATTTAAATTAAAAACCACCTATTTACGTTGGAACACAATGTTTCGTGTGTAATTTAAAATATCGACCCCAAACCGTTTTTTTTTTTTGTGTTTTGATTTTTAATAATTTATTTTATAAAATAATATTTACATGGCAAATACGACAATATGAAAAAAAAGTACCATTAACCAACAAATAATTTTCAAAGTTGACTATAAAATTATGAAAAATTGATTTCTTTAATGACCTATATTTCATAATTTAAAACAAAGATAAATAAAAATATTTCTAATCCGTACTAGATATTTACTGCACCTTTAATTCAAGAATTCCAGAGTGGAAGATACTCTCAGTATCGCCCTGGTGAAAAACCACCGTTCAGAATTGAAACGTTGCTTGAAATGGCTTTTAGCCGTGTTTGGTGACCAGATCTGAATAGCCAGGTATTTCCCCACTTCCCTCTTCCCCTTCTCCTTCCCCTCCATAATACCTTCAGCCTCACAACATTCCCTAATTGGGAATGCCATAGTCTCACTGGCTCCAGACGGTTGGGAGAAGTTGGGACTCTTGTGCGGTATTCATATACAAAAAAAAAAGAAAAGAAAGGTCATTCGGTTTGTGTGAGTATTTTGGCGGTAAATCTAAATTAAGTTCTGTATGAAACAGGACGCGCAGCCGTTCCCTCTTAAAGAATTTTACGGGTATTTTGATTTACATTGTTGTATTCTAAATAAATCGTTCGATCTGGTAACTGATAACATGGAGCAATGAAATGCAATCCTTTCTTCATGTATGACGAATCAACAAGACATTTCACAATTGTGTATAAGAACAAAGCGAAATTTTTCTGCATTGACATGGAGCAATGGGATCAATCTGGAGATCACTAAAACGAAACGAGAGGTGTTTTATAATTCTTTTTGGAACAGTAAATAACAAAAAACGATTAGAAACTAAACTAAATCAACGTAATAAACTAATAACAATTAATTTGTTTAAAACCACTGTATTTAACATGTAAATATCTTCATGTTTTAGAAGCCAAGTTACAGTCCTCACGATAAACAATTTACCTACTAAAAATAATGACAGAAATAGACAAATAATAAGAAAATAGAACACATTAAAAACACAATCATCAATTAAAAATATGTGATGAAAGTAGGTGAGTAATTAATTTTTTTTTAAATCAATATTTCCAAAATTTTTTTTTTGTAATTCAATTATTTTAACATTTTTAATGAATTGCTTAACTACTTTAATCACATATTTTTAATTTTTCTTTGTGTTTTTAATTTGTTCTATTTCCATATTATTTGTCTACACTTGTTATTATTTTCAGTGGGTATATTGTTTATCCTGACGAGGGGAGCTTTGCTTTTGAAAAATGTTGATATTTATATATTTAATAGAGTGGTTTTAAACAAAGTAAGTGAAATTAATTTTGTAAACATGACTCCGGAAAGTGATTTTACATCTTTTGAAGAAATAAACTAAATCAACTTAAATTAAATTAATAAGAAGCACTCTATTTACACTACATGAATATCAACATATGTCGAAAGCGAAGCTTGGAAATTTTATTGATTTATTTTGTAAACAAAGTATTTTTTTATTAATTTATTTATAATAACGCCACAAAATAACTGCACATCTATCGAAGTAATTAAATCAACTCGGTTCAGTTGCCTTCCCTATAAAGAAACAAAGTAATTACATAGTCTGAAAAATGATACGATGTGATCTTTTTTTTCAATAAGACAGTAGATCATTAATATTTATACTGGGGGTTATGTTGTCGCAATGGGTTCAGAATCAAGAGGTCCTATATTAATACATAAACTAGATTCAGAGGAAATAAAATTCATGTAATGTAACCAATTTCATCTAAATTTACTAGCAGATTCTCGTTTTGCTTATCTAAATACAATTTAAGGAAACTTATTTATAAGCTCAGAACGAATCAAAGGAATCCTTGTATTGTGAAAGAGGAATCTTTTTAAGATTCACCCATTCCAGATTAATTCGCTAGATCTCTTTTTTGAAATATGACTGAAAATAAAGCTAAATGTTACTTTAGTGTTCAGACCTCAGACCAAAGATTATAATATTAATATATTTATATTCCATGATCTGAGGTTCAGACGAACCGGGTCTCGTATTTACAAAACCTATACCGATTCAGGCTAGATCATCATTCTCATTATCAAATCGAAAACCGTTTTGCAATCTATGCAATAGGGCCGGAGATATGAAACATCAATTCTCGACCCCAACCTTGAAAATAAGTCCATATAATAGGTTTGTTTTTTTTATGAAAGTGGATTTTTTCTCGGAATCACATTCTGGCCATTTTCCTTATTATCAAATCGAAAACCGTTTTGGAATCTATGCAATAGGGCCGGAGATATGAAACATCAATTCTCTACCCCAACCTTGAAAATAAGTCCATATAATAGGTTTGTTTTTTTATGAAAGTGGATTTTTTCTCGGAATCACATTCTGGCCATTTTCCTTATTATCAAATCGAAAACCGTTTTGGAATCTATGCAATAGGGCCGGAGATATGAAACATCAATTCTCTACCCCAACCTTGAAAATAAGTCCATATATTAGGTTTGTTTTTTGTGTAAGTGGATTTTTTCTCGGATCACATTCTGGCCATCATTCTCATTATCAAATCGAAAATCGTTTTGGAATCTATGCCATACGGCCGGAGTTATGAAACATCAATTCTCGACCCCAACCTTGAAAATAAGTCCATATAATAGGTTTGTTTTTTTATGAAAGTGGATGTTTTCTCGGAATCACATTCTGGCCATCATCCTTATTATCAAATCTAAAACCGTTTTGGAATCTATGCAATAGGGCCAGAGATATGAATTATCAATTCTCGACCCCAACCTTGAAAATAAGTCCATATAATAGGTTTGTTTTTTTGTGTAAGTAGATTTTTTCTCGGATCACATTCTGGCCATCATTCTCATTATCAAATCGAAAATCGTGTTGGAATCTATGCCATACGGCCGGAGTTATGAAACATCAATTCTCGACCCCAACCTTGAAAATAAGTCCATATAATAGGTTTGTTTTTTTATGAAAGTGGATTTTTTCTCGGAATCACATTCTGGCCATCATTCTCATTATCAAATCGAAAACTGTTTTGGAATCTATGCAATAGGGCCGAAGATATGAAACATTAATTCTCGACCCCAACTTTGAAAATAAGTCCATATAATAGTTTTTTTTTTCATGAAAAAGGATTTTTCTCGGAATCACATTCTGGCCATCATTCTCATTATCAAATCGAAAACTCTTTTGAAATCTATGCAATAGGGCCGGAGATATGAAACATCAATTCTCGACCCCAACCTTGAAAATAAGTCCATATAATAGTTTTTTTTTTCATGAAAAAGGATTTTTCTCGGAATCACATTCTGGCCATCATTCTCTATATCAAATCGAAAACTGTTTTGAAATCTATGCCATAGGGCCGGAGATATGAATTATCAATTCTCGACCCCAACCTTGAAAATAAGTCACTAAAATAAAATAAAATTTTTGCAAATCTCGCTTTTTGTGGATTTTTTGTGGACTGAAATAGAGTAGGTTTTGTAAGCGCTACATCGCTTACCTCGCTTAAATCTATACCGATTCAGTTATGGCGAGGACTGAAATGGATTAACTTTATTAATTCCATCAGCTACACTTTTTTTAATGTGATTGAATGATACATCATGTTAATAAAGTCTAATCTAATTTATGTATTTATTGTTTTCGAACATTTACACGTTATTAACAATATCATGCTAGTAAAATTAACATTGAGAACTGCGTAAGTGTTAAATAATCAAACTGAAAATGTTCACGGAATACACAGTTTTTGGTTTAGTTATCGCTCGATAGATATCCTAAATAATGAAAAATAATTAAGAGTAATAGAACATTAAGTATAATATGACTATGTTGTTTCAGTCCTCGTCATAACTGAAACAGTTTAAATTTTGTAAATGATTTGACGCTAACAGAACCTACTCTATTTCAGTTCTCGCCGTAACTGAAACTATATAGGTTTTGTAAACGATTTAGCGCTTACAAAACCTACTCTATTTCAGTCCTCGTCATAACCGAAACGGTATAGATTTTTGAAAGTGATTTGGCGCTAACAAAACCTACTCTATTTCAGTCCTCGCCGTCACTACGTTTTGTAAATACGCAACGATTATTATTCGTTTTAGCTAGTGTAAGTTGTTCTTATGTTTGCATCCTCTCCTATCGAAGGTTGGTAGGGTTCCCGGGACATTCGTCAGCCCCGAGCAACAAAACACTTATAAAAAGGTCAAACTAAATACTCGGTTTTTGTAAACAAGGCGAACTTTTTTACTGAGTAGCTGTTTTATTTCAATTGACAGCGTGTCTAACTCGCCCCCCGCCTTTTCTTTTTGTTTCTTCCCCTCGCCTTTTAGGGCATCTATATATATTATTTGCTCTGTGACTCGTACCAAACACGTAAGTTTCGAAGCTAGCTATTGCTTTGATCTCCCGAGGATTAAGAGATGCCTTGTAATCTTTATGCGAAGTATTCTTTTAATATCCAATGTAACTATTGAATTTTTTTCCATTCGATAAAGAACCTCTACATTAATTACCCACTGTCATGGTATTTTGAGGATTATAGGCGAATCGATAATTGAAAAAGTAAATATCTTTATTGCTTTCTTCAATTTCCAGGTTGTCATGCTATGCAGAAAATATAACAACGAAACATTATTTTTTTAAATAAAATTTCCACTAGTTTCTGACGTATATCGATTATACTGACAAAGAACTCTCGCCCTTTCGCCGTGAGATGAAATTCGTTGTCCGTTAAAATTATCGTAGCACATCGGACGTAGCTACCCGTAGAGGCGTAGCGTCTATCCGTAGCACATGGACCCTCCCGTAGCCATCCGTACTAGCCGGACTATATACATATATTGAGCAGAACTAGGCAGTGGCCACTGTAGGTGCAATGAAACGGAACGGAGTCGAACGCTGGCTGAACAACTATTGGTCGTCCAAACATATAAATAAACGGTTGATGTTAACATTTTCACGGTATGTTTTTAGGAGGGTTTTCACACTTTTCTCTTTCATGGTGGAAATTGAAATTGGGAAAGGGTCGATAGGTTTTATCAAAATGTCTAAAGCTCAATCTACTCGATCATAATTTGAGTTGTAGCCATTAGTATAGTTACGTATAATTTCTTTAAAAGATTAATATTCATTTTGTTGAGTCATTATTAATAAATTAATACAAATTACATTGTAAATACCACTTTTTTAATATATAAATATCAACGTGTTTCGAAAGCGATGCTTTCCTCATCGGGACATATTCTATATATCCTGATGGGTAAACCATGCCATCTGAGCGCTTTCGAAACATGTTGAAATATATGTATGAAAAAAGTGGTGTTTACGAAGTAATTTTTATTAATTTATATATATATATATATATCGTATGGTAGTGAAACATTCAAGATATTATTTTATTGTATTATCGTGTATTAGATACCTTATTTCTATGTATAGTTTAAACACAAAATACATACCTACATTAGCATGGGCTGAATATCAGTGCGATAAAAACTTTTTTTTTTCTTGTTCTACTTTAAGAAATTGTTCCTTCTTAGCTTATATGTATTTATTTTTAATTGCATTCTGCCCTAAACGCCTTGTCCTTCAATCGCTTGTCCTCATCAACTTAGTTTTTTTCGCTTACTTCATAAAAATTCAAATGAAAATGCACTACGCATCAAAATAAGCCGCGAAGTAATCAAATATTTTAGTTGATACTCGTAGTTCAAGAAATGTTCAACTTTTTACGGCTAGTTTTTTTTTGCAAAATAGGGGTGTTAATAGGAAACTCCAGTGAAAAATGCAATGGCTATGAAATATATATATATATATACACCGATCATCAAACGGCGATTTTGAATATATAACTTTCATTATATATAATTTATAATTTATGAATCCTTATTTTACAGTGTATAAAAAATCATCTCATCGAAACAACTTGTTCTGTTGGTACCATTGTATTTGGAACATCTGACGTCACATGCGCATTCTGTTTTTGGATTAGTATGGACATTTTTATTTTTAGGTTTTGTTTTGATTTTTAAATATATATATATTTTTTTTAATTTGGTCATTTTTAAACACAGTTTTGGGTGACTTTAAGATCTATGATTGTTGTTCAATATAAAAATAACTATTATTAATTAAATAAATTAGAGTATTCATGATCAAACCAATTATCAATACGGATATTATGATAATGTCAATGCTCAATACTATTATTATTCTTTGAGTTAAAGGTTCCAAAAAGGTACATAATTTTACTTATGGTTTACCATGAATAGTATATTAAATTATGTACGGTAAAGCTCACCTTGTTTCGACATTTGACATTCTAACCTCAAAACTGATCAAAACCGACCGGCCATGCATTTGGAGCGTTTTGGCGGGCTTTTAAAATTATTTTAACTACGAAAACTAACTTAAAAAAACAAAAAACGAAATATAATGGCATTTACGTTTGAACGCCATTAATGATTAATAAAAAATAAAATAAAATAATGGACTAGAGTTCCTTATTATTTTACTCTGATTTTTATTTACATAATATATATTTTTTTTATTTACATATTTTTATTTGGATACTACTATGTACGTATTTTTTTTACATAGTATTATTTACCTATTTTTATTTTTATTTACGTATTATGATTTACCTATTTTTATATTTATAATTATTTACTTATTACTATTTACATAATTTCATTTTGTTATTATTATTTCAATTTATTTTTTATAACTTATTGAAGTTTGTAAACCTCATTGTAATATTTAATCATTGAAGAAGATAATATTAACACATCCCAAAATGAACCACGAAACCGAAAAAACAACAGAAATTAAAAAGATTTCAGTAGCATCTGGGACTCGAACCCAGGACCTTTACCTATCCGGGGTAACCGCTTAACCAACTAAGCTAATGAGACCAGTTCATGGTCCAATATGGGATTAATAAAAATAGAGGATAATATTAACAAGTCTTGAACTTGAAGCATGATATCCGTGTAAATGGCGTAAATTGAACCGGTCTCATTAGCTTAGTTGGTTAAGCGGTTACCCCGGATAGGTAGAGGTCCTGGGTTCGAGTCCCAGATGCAACTGAAATCTTTTTAATTTCTGTTGTTTTTTCGGTTTCGTGGTTCATTTTGGGATGTGTTAATATTATCTTCTTCAATTATTATTATTTACCTGTTTTTATTATTACGTACTTATTACTATTTACTTTTTAATATTTACTTAATATTTAATGTGTATTATTATATGTTTATGACTATTTACTGATCATTATTTACTTACTATTATTATATAATTATTATTATCTGATCTTTATTATTTATTTACTACTGTCTACTTATTAATATTTACAAATTTTTATTCATGCATTATTGTTTGCTTATTGAAATTTACTTATTATTATTAAATTGTAAAGCCGCTCATCTCAACACAGGATTGTCCTAGTGAGATGGGTGGCTGATGTTTTTGTTTTCATAGTTAAATTTATGAATAAATAAATAGATAAAATAAATAAATGTTAATACTCACTTCAGTTGTATTTTTTTTTAAGTTTCCTATTTAAAAAAATGAGTAATTATATTGTGTCAAAGATGTAAAACAGTGAATTTTGAAAAATTATAATTAGCACCTGAAAAGCTACAGCTTATCATTGATCAAGGAGCAATGCGCGCCACTGTGCCTTTGTGGTATTTGATTCCTAATAGTTATTGACTGAACAGATTTGCCCGCTAGTTTGGTGTTCTCCATAAAATAATTATACAATACACCAGTGGCGTGTATTGCTCTATGGTCAAGGGTAAGCAGTGTGTAGTTTTTCAAGCTTTGAATATTGGAAAATTTCCATTTTATTATCTTATTAATAACCATCAATGCCTTAAATAGAAGCAATTTATCGATGTAGAATGATAGTGTTATAAAATAATATTCACTGATTTGTGGAAAAAATGCATTTGGAGAAAATTCCATTTATTTTCGTAATTTCGTGGAAGGTTCATTTTCTTGGGGTGGGTTAGCACAGCTTTTTGCCTTTATTGACTTTCTAAACATGAGAAAATATTTACACAAAATAACACTGCCTCTCAAAATTTACTTTATTATTTAATAGTTAATAATATTCGTAATAGATGTAGGCACCATTGGATTTGTTCAATTTCTTTTTGCGATGTTATTTATTTATTATATTGTATACGCCCTGTTAGGGTTTTTACATATTTTGTTTTAAAATTCAAATTACAATAGTGACAGAAGTGCAAAACGCATCACAGCATGTACATATATATATAATAGATAGCCTTCACGAAATACAACAACTAAATATTTTATTTAAAACAATCAAATTCAGCAATAGCATCAAGTGCAATTTCATATAATTTGCAACAAAGGCGAATATACAAAACACACAGGTCATATTTATTCTCAAGACACGTATATGGTAATAATTGTTGAGAATGTAGGCTATTATAATATTTTTGTATTTGCATTCCGTGCAGTTGAACATAGCAACTATGTCTGAAAAATTATTACCTTTTGCGTGTAGTAAAAGCTATTAAGCTTTTCGTAAAAAAACTGGTTAAAGTTTATTTTTCCTTTTACTGGAATCACGACGTACATTTATTTTTGTAATGTACAAAAACACGTAAAATTATTATTTGAGCAATTATTATTACTATTTTAACAAATTGTTATTATTATTATTGTAACCAATTATTATTATTATTAATCTACATAAATTGCCTGGAAACAAAACATGTTAAAGCTTGTATAATCTAATAGTAGATTGTTATAAATTTTATTAATGTTAATGCCAAAAGTAACTACTCGTATGTTAAAATTGGTTAATTAACTTTAACATATACTAGTAATTATCATCTTGGTGAGAGGTAATTTTAAAAAAATCTTATTGTCTACAAAAACTATGATAAAATACTTCGAGAAGTTTTCATAATGATACTGATTTTTAAGACATACTGTACTGCCCTATACACATCTGAGCTACGGACACAATACTTAACAGCGAAATGAGACATACTTAGGGTGTGCTATAACAATGCATACACACGCAACTTCTGCAACTTCCAAGGTTCTGCAGTGCCTCTACGATGTTCACTCAAGGGAGGGTCCACTCATTCCCCGCCTTACTTCGCCACTGACTAGTCAGTTTCTGGGGCGGACACGGAAATCAACCAACGCCATTGTCGTGGCTAAATCTGAGTGGCTCAGCTCTCCACTCAATGAGCTATGGATACAGATGATGTGGCCACTTCCTGAAAGACGATTCGTAAAATTAATTAAATTAGTTTTATGTTTATAAACAATAATTATTAGCCTGAAACACTCATCCAAATTGAAATAACCTTCCGAGAAAAGATAAATGTCGCCGACAGGACTCGAACCTGCATCTTTCTGATGTCCGGTCAGATGCTCTACCGTTGAGCTACGTCGGCTTATCGCAAATCCGCCAAGTTAATCAATATATACTAGTGTTTCATTCAATAATTACTGTTTTTATTATATTTCACCTGTAAACAACCAACTTTATTAGTATGAGAAAGGCTTGTAACGGCTAAATCCCTCAATAGATGGCGTCGAGACAAATTATGTCTACATTTTATTGATGAAAAATGCTTTGACTTGTCAAAATATTTTTATTAATTGATAAACTAAAGTTTTTAAGACAAGATTTTTGTGCATAGCGCAAAGGTAACAATTATTTTTATAAACAATAATTATTAGCCTGAAACACTCATCAAATTGAAAAGCATTTTCACCAATAAAATGTAGACATAATTTGTCTCGACGCCACCTAGGGGATTTAGCCGTTACAAGCCTCATACTAATAAAGTTGGTTGTTTACAGGTGAAATATAATAAAAACAGTAATTATTGAATGAAACACTAGTATATATTGATTAACTTGGCAGGTTTGCGATAAGCCGACGTAGCTCAACGGTAGAGCATCTGATCGGACATCAGAAGGATGCAGGTTCGAGTCCTGTCGGCGACATTTATCTTTTCTCGGAAGGTTATTTCAATTTGGATGAGTGTTTCAGGCTAATAATTATTGTTTATAAAAATAATTATTACCCTTTGAGCTATGCACAAAAATCTTGTCTTAAAAACTTTAGTTTATCAATTAATAAATTAGTTTTTTTTTTTAATTTGAATACCGGACAAGAGTCCCAACCGTCTGGAGCCAGTGAGACTATGGTATCTCCAATTAGGAAATGTTGTAAGGCTGAAGGTATCGGGGAGAGAACGGAGAAGAGGAAGAGGAAGGTGGGGAAATACCTGGCTATTCAGATCTGGTCACCAAGCACAGATAAAAGCCATTTCAAGCAACGTTTCAATTCTGAATGGTGGTCTTTCACCAGGGCGATACTGAAAGTATATTTCACTCTGATTTATTTTATATTATTAATAACTAATATGTTTTTCAATTTCTTCTCGTATTTTTAATTTCTATGTAATTATCATTTTTCAATTTGAATTTTTTCTCATTTTCTCTTTTAAAAATTTCAATATTCTTATTTCACCTTTTTTATCATATTCATTTCTCTATCTGTACCTACAAATTGAGAAATTATTACCTAATAAACTATATATGATTAAAAAGAATGAATGCAAATATCACCACTAAGTTAGATAAAAATAAAACTCGTAATCGTGTTAACTTTCTAAGAATGGGTGGAATTGTATAGGCTTTCATTCGCGGATCGGGTGGAATGGGGTGAGGGGGGTAATCACACAAATCCCGGAAGCGGACGTTGAAGCCTGGATGGGATGCATCGGCGGAAAGCAGCAAGTGCAAGATTCATCTGCTAATAGAAGATAGTAGGTCATCCGGAAAACATGGTGACGGAAAATAAAATAGACCTAAATGCTTTATTCATGAATAATATAATGAGTTAATTAACGTTGTATTAATTAAAAATAACATTTGAAAGTTCCATGGCTCAAGTTTTGGAAAAATAGTGCAAACAAATAAATCTCACCGCTGTAATGTTTTCCAGTTTTTTTGCGGTTACTCCACGCAGGAGACCCCGAGGGAAATAATTTCCCTCGAGGCCTATATCATCTTTCGGGATGCTCTGTGGAGGGTCTTTTAGAGGATAGGAAGGAGTGAACTTGGAGAGATCCACGTTGTAGGATGGAGGAAACACAGAGGCCGGCAGATCATTCCACAGCCGGGCTGTTAAACACAAGAACGAGTCGTAGAAGTGACCCGTTCTCATGTGACAAATTTTAACCGTGTAAAAATGTTGGGCGTGCGTTTGTCGTGTTTCCCGACTACGCACCGGTGTCGAAGGGATCAATGACATTAGTTCCTCAGAGTATCTTCCATTAAAATACCGGTAGAACAAGGACAGCATTCCCACCTGACGTCTGTGCTCCAAAGATTGCAGTCTATCTATTAAGACAGGCGAATCTATCAAGCAGACCGCCCGTTTCTGCACAGAGTCAAGGATTTACTTCAGATATTTTGGGGCTCCCGGCCAGAGGTGGCTACCAAATTCTAGAGTGGGACGCACTTGCGATTTTTACTATTGTTCGAGCTGTGTACTATTAAAGTATCTGCGGGCTTTGTACAATTCGCCCAGTTTCTGAGTTGCTCTGTGATGGAGCGAAAACATTTGAAGATACAAGCTAAAACCGTACATAGCGTATGAATGTACCAAAGTACAGCTTTTAAGTCATTTTAAAGACAGATTCAACTGAATAATCAACGAAACGATACCCAGAGCTAGCACCCAAGATCTAATAATGTATTTGTACAACGACGACTCATAATATTCTAATTTCCTAGGCTAAGGTGACGTGAGTATATTTTAATAGATATTGTATGTATGTATGTATGCGTATGTATATATATATGCGTATGGATGTCTGTGTATGTGTATATATGCATGCACAACAAATAAATTAAAAAAAATTAAAAAAAGTTATGCATATTTTTAAAATCTAATTCCTTATGCATGTCTTTTTCTCGTTTCTATCTTCTACTTTATATTATAATTTTTCCAATTTTCGGCACGTTTATATACTAAATCCATATGTTTACACTAGACTTCATACAAAGTAACTATACTCCATTGGTCACATTGAAACAGGAATGGTTATTTAATATACCTACTCTATGTAAATATTAATTAAAATATAATGTATTTTAAAAATAATTTTTTTGAATTGTTCGTGTTTTTACTATCTGGTAAATGCAGTAATTAAATGTAATTAAATAAGAAAAATGCTCACACAAATCTGCTGTCGATGAATTCCTCACCTACAGTCATCCAGAATTTTATTAAACGATTTCCGGAAACCTCTCTCACATTACACTACCTTTCCTTGGAAATGTTTTCACTAAGTTGAACTCGACACCACTACTTCTTGACTCTGCATTCGTAGAAGACTACGCTACGGAGGTGACATCATAATTAAAAAGATAATTTACCTGTAGTGGGAGGTAAGCACCTGCCGTGGGATAACTGAACCTGCAAGTTGTTGATGTTTTGCTTCCAAAACTTTTAAATTCCTGTCAAAATGTTTTCACACAATAAATAATGTTTGTTGAACTTCTTAACCACAAAGGAATTTCGTTGTTTATCCTTCAGCCAAGTCCCAGTAATGATATTCATAAACCTACATACAATGTATTGTGCGGAGATTTCAAGAAATATTTCAATTTTAGTCTTCCTGACAGCCGCCTGTTTTCACGGCAAACTTTGCTTTTAAATATGGTAATATGTATTTTTCTTGAGCAAGAATAATGTTTTGTTGTATTTGTGTTCTAGTTACGTTACGCATCTATTGTCCCAATGAACATTTAATTATTTCTACTTCACTCGAAGTAAAATAACTTTGCAGCATCATTTTCGATTAAATCAACATGTTTCGAAACCGATGATTCCCTCGTCAGGATACAATTATTTTGCTTTATTAGTATGATTTGTATCGTGACGATGGAACCGTTGATTTCTAAACATGTTGATATTTATTTATTTTATTTATAACGGTATTTTATTATTGCACGACAGATCCGTTTGCGGAAGAAGATTTCTTATTTTAACATTCCCGTTATGGAAGATAGATATACAAAAAAGTTTTTTATGCTATTTAAAGACTTGTAGATAGATATAGACAATGTCAAATTTGGCAGCCGCTTCTGGCCGGAAGCCCCAAAACATCTGGAAAAACCATTGACTCAGACTGTGACTGTGCAGAAAACGGCGGTTCCTTTGATAAATTCGCCTGTCTTAACAAACGGATTACAATCTTTGGAGCACATACGTCAGGTGGGAATGCTGTCCTTGTTCTACTGGTATTTCAATGAAAGACGCTCTGAGGAACTAGCATCACGAATGCCTTCGGCACCGGTAACTGTCGGGAAACACGACAAACGCGCGCCCAACATTTATACACGTTTGACATTTGTCACATAAGTACCGGTCGCTTCTACGACTCGATCTTGTGTACAACAGTCCGGCTGTGGAATGGTTTGCCGGTCTCTGTGTTTCCCCCCTCCTATTTTTTAGATACCTAATCTCAGTATCGCCCTGGTGAGACCACCATTCGTAACGACGAACATCGTATAACTCCTTTAGTAGCTTATTTTCTTTCATATTTAAAATTAGTGTTACTTTATGTGAGGGAGACAGAACAACAGAAGAGTTTGTATGAAAGTGAATTAATCAAGGAGTGTGTGCCAATACCTAGTTATTTGGCGGTCCATCCTCTCTGCATACACCTGCGAGGAAACGCCGCGATGGTTAGCCAGTTTTTTTTTAAATTTTATTAGGTTGCTTTGCTTGCTTTTTCCTGCTTTTTTAAAAAATTATTTATGTTCGGTAAATATTTCAATTTTTTGTATATACCACTCATTTGTGGAAATATTTAATTCTATCTCATATAACTAAAAGAAAAATTAAAAAGAACTAAAACTATGCTTAAACTTAGATTGTGTGTTTTATCCCGAATATTGAACGCCAATCCAATCAAATCATATTCAAGTACTGTTTGGTTTCTCAAGCTAATACTGTTTCATTAAATTATCACAACTTCATCGAGGTACATACTCAGCAAGCGGGGGAAACTGGTAGTCTCAGGTAACTATCGAGCACCTAATTCCGGTTCGAGAATAGGTGGGTCCCCACAACGGGTAGTGAACAGGTACCCCCCTAACACCGCACCGGTGCGAGAATTTGCGCGCGAACTGTGTCTATGGAGTTAGCAGTTAGTCTATGGTCTATGGCCACATAATTGTAGTATAATTTAATATTCCCGCCACGTCTCGCATAAACTTGGCAGGAAAATGGCGTATTGAATTAATATATTGCCGGCCCTAATGACTCGAGGAATATGTAGCGGCACAGACGATTTGACGGTTATACGACTCGACTTCGGAAACAGGTTGTTTACCAACCAGCCTCAAATCAAATTCGGATTTAATTCTTAGTTCAAAACTGATTAAATTCAATTATTGGGCTTTGACTAGCCCCTAAATCATACAGAACCTCCCTTTTGTTTTTCTCAGAAACCATTCTTATTTCGCAAGCTCTGATTCGTTGAATAAGCACAACTGTTTTTCTTAGAAATTTAGTGGTCAACTTGACTTCCATCATGAGGAATGGAACTACATATTATCATTTTAATTCTCATTGTTTATGAAATTTTAAACTAATGTTTAATCATTTTTATAAACAATAATTATTAGCCTGAAACACTCATCCAAATTGAAAAAAACCTTTCCGAGCAACGATAAATGTCGCCGACAGGACTCGAACCTGCACCCTTCTGATGTCCGGTCAGATGCTCTACCGTTTAGCTACGTCGAGTTAGCAGTTAGTCTATGAAAGATTTTTTATTATATTTACAGGTGAAAATATAATAAAAACAGTAATTATTGAATGAAACACTAGTATATATTGATTAACTTGGCGGGTTTGCGATAAGCCGACGTAGCTCAACGGTAGAGCATCTGACCGGACATCAGAAGGGTGCAGGTTCGAGTCCTGTTGGCGACATTTATCTTTGCTCGGAAAGGTTTTTTTCAATTTGGATGAGTGTTTCAGGCTAATAATTATTGTTTATAAAAATAATTGTTTCCATTTGCGCTATGCACAAAAATCTTGTCTTAAGTTTTTAAGAACTTTAGTTTATCAATTAATAATGTTTAATCAATTGGTTATTTACTTGTATGATTTTTAATCATATGATTGTTGGATAGATCCATGTTTAAATAGTATAATAGTACGTAGTAATGATATATTTTTGATAGGGGTGGGACTGATAATACTTTGAATATTCTGTTTGTTGAGAAGGACACATGGTTTTTAAATTATAATTTTTATTACTATTCCTTTGTATTGTTTAAAGATGTAATAATGAAGATTTATTAGAATCTCCACACAGTCAACGATCCTGTATTGTAACACCGAATGGGCTAATGCAAAGTAACATCTTTTAATAATTTCTATGATGCAGTATTTAGAGAAAGTATTTAAGAATACGAAAAATAATTTAATCATTCCGTCTATATTTGAATTTATTTGAAATTTCTATTTAAAATTACTATCGATTATAATTCCGATATATTTTATGTTTGACTTACCACAAAAAATCAATATAATTTGAATCGTAACTTGTATGTCCCATGGGGCAATTTCTGTTATAAGCTTTAATAGCAATGTTAGTATTTATCATATTTTCCGTCAAGCTATACGGTATTTAATAATATTTTTCGGTGTTTAGTGTTTGACGGCCTCCATGGTCGAGGGGTAAGGCTCTCGACTACGAATCCGAAGGCGGCGGGTTCAAATCCCGGCATAATTTTATTTAATTAATTTGTGCTGTTTCACAATTAATTCATTTAAAAATAATGTATAGTATATTTGCGCACGTTCCAGAATGGAAAATACTCTCAGTATCGCCCTGATGAAAGACCACCATTCAGAATTGAAACGTTGTTTGAAATGGCTTTTAGCCGTGTTTGGTGACCAGATATGAATAGCCAGATATTTCCCCACCTTCCTCCTCCCCTTCTCCTTCTCCTCACAATACCTTCAGCCTCACAACATTCCCCAATTAGAGATGCCATAGTCTCACTAGCTCTAGACGGTTGGAAGCAGTTGGGACTCTTGTGGGGTATTCATATAAAAAAAATTATCTTAATATATATATATGTGTGTGTGTTATATATGTTTTATTTGTGTATGTTTATATGCGTATATATATCGACTGCCACATTACGGACATGTGCTTAGTTTGGCAGTCAAAAATCGTGTCAAATATTTCTATACTTAAAAATTAATGAATAAAGAATATTAAAAAAATAAATAAACCGGTCTTGAACGATAAATCAAAAAAAATAATGCATCGATCATTTTACTTATGTATGTGGCTGTTCGACAGTGGCGTGCAGTCCACAAAGGCTGAAAACCTGTGCCTACCCTAAAAAAATTAGCCTTACGAAAACAAAAAAAAGGTCGCAAATTTCTACTCAAAGTGTAATTTTCCTTGATTTTAGTAAGAAATGTGTACGCTCGTTTATTCAGAAGGTCATAATAAACAGCAATATTTAGTGCACAATTTATACACGAACTTAAAAACTGTCCACAGCCTACCTTTAGTCATAGAATAATGCACACAACTGCTGTTAAAGGGTATTAAATATCGCTTTTTTTGGTCAATTTCAATTTCGCAGCTTTCAAGAAAGGTTTTTTTTTTGCAAAATGTTTGAAATGTGTAATTTTTTTTTATGTTACCCATGCTTTGGAAATTCCTCCTCGGCCGAATTCTTTTGTCCATAAATCAGGATAGGAATGTCGAATATGCAACTAGAATGCAACTTTGCCTCCGAATTATAGATAATAAATTATTTTTTTTTTTAGGACGGACAAATATTCCCGGGTTAAGAATAACCTGACAATATTTGAAAATCTCCTACTACCATCACAGTAAGCGGAAGATGTTGCTTGTAATGGAGGACTTAACCAGCCGAGGACATGAACTCACGACGCGATGCCAACTCAGCCACCGATTAGCTTGTTTATTTCTTCCTTTTGGCCAAATTATTCGATAACATCTTCAGTGTTCAACAATAAGGGTGGCCTGCCTACTCAACCTTGACTTCCCTTTAATAAAACCGACAATCTATTTACAGAAACAGAACTAGGTAGGGTGGCCTACTTTTTCGATACGTGAAACTGTAGAATGTCTGTCAATGCAGAGTTGTGTAATGATCCATCCTGTCTGCCTATCCCTTTGAGGAAATGATTTGAGATTTCTGGCGATAGATAATTAAACACATATTTTTTTATTATTTTCAATTGTTTAATTAAGTATTAAAATTTTCCAACCAATATGTAAAAAATCAATTACAAAATAATTACAATATGGATAGCACGTATAATGTGGGTACCTAAATAAGAAAGAACCAGTAATGGAGGGCTCAGCGGGGGTTTAATACAATTTGTAAAAAACTGATGAATAAAAAAATTGACGAGCTGGAATATGTATTTTTTAATCTCCATCACACATACAAATTCCACATGGGATAAATTCGATATTGTATTATTCTAGGACACAGCGGTCTTATTTTGAAAATTCTCGACAAAACCTACAAATGGTACGAAAATTCGTTAAATAATTAATACTGTTTTTAAATAAGCGAAGTTTGGAATTCAGTGGATTAAAAAAAAAGTTTGTAAAAATATTTGATTTAAGTTTTAAAATGCTTGTCGATGGCAATTTACTTTTTTTAATATACGAGTACACTTATTATTAATTTGGTACAGGTGTTAGTTTTCTAGTATATATACGTTTTTTTTTAATAGCTTAAGGACCCTTCATATTAGCGCCTTTTCAAAAGTATTACGAGTTCAAAAATACGATTATTATTTTAACAATATTTTATTGTAATACATTCTGTGTGTATTGCATTTTTGTAATTTTCTTGAAGAAATTGAGTTTTAAACTTACGATAACAATTTATTCCATTTCATATTCCGTCTGTTTACCCGCCAACAAACAATTCATTTCAATATTTAATAACATTACGTCCTAAAAGTGTGTTTTTTATAGTAAAATTAGCGCGATCTGTGGGCGCGTTAAACGACACGTGATACGCGCCTTAACATTAATGATTGTGGTAGACATATTTTCTTACATATACCCAACTCCGTACACTTCGAAAGGTCATAAAACTGTGATACTTACGACCTTTGTATCGGGTGCTGCGCATTTTAAACGTTAGGCCACGGAGGCAGTCAATTTTCTTAATTTATCCGGATTGCGAAATAATGAAGTATGCCTTTAGGGGTTATGGCCAGGAATGTCGAAAATAAAAGTATAGTGCAGCTATGGTTGGTACTTACCCGCCCCCGGTGCCGCCACCCACCCCCCACATGCCGTAAAGGGTGAAACGCTCGTATAGGTAGTTAGGTAGGCAATAATCCGGAATATGTGCTGGGCCTTAATGAACGTGCGGTTCGCGGCGGCTGGCAGATATTGCGGGGCCTTTGTGTGTGCGCAGACCGAATTATCGGCCCCCCAAATCATAACTTTACATTATGATAAACTTTAATGTAGGCGATTATGCCGTTTACTGGGCGAAAGCCGTGATACTTGTACTTCACTCGTGTGCCTTGGAAAGGGTAGCGCGGTAGGAAGTGGGTACCTACTAAATTGATCATAACCTGAGGCAAATGTCTTAAATTACCTTACGCTATCATCCCATATGAAATGATTTTTTTTGTCGTTTTGTTTTGGAAATTCTTCACATATTACTTAATAATATATTATACCTATTAGCTGAAGTACCCGGCGTTTCCTGGGGTTATGAATGGTTTGGGGGATAGTTTTGAGGTTATTGAACCCCTACCCAGTAATGTACTTCTTATTTTGGACGTAAAGTGTGCAAAATTCTGCTTTTAGGGTTGGGAAAATGGAAAGCGAGTGGTTTTTCGAAATATCATACAGACAGTGACCTACCTCCTGTTTCGAAAGTTAAGTGTCAATATTTCATCGAGCTCGGAATAAAATAAAATAAACGGTAGATTTGTATACCAAAGAAGCAAACACCATCCAACCAGGACATTCTTCTTTATATAATTTCTCTTTATTAATCTTCTTTAGAAGATGAATTCGAATGTTAAAAATGTCGGTAAATTTACGAATTTTTGTAAGTTTCGTAACGTGTTATGTTTTTCAATTTATGTTCTCACTATCGACCTGATTCAGATGGTTTTTTTTTTGGATTTTCACAAAAAGGAAAATGGAGATTTTCCAAAAAAATAACAAATTTGTTTTGGCCCAACCTCCCCAATTTGTTCGTCGGGCCCGAACGTTCATCTTTTCAAAGGTGTTGAACTACCTCCTATCTAGAGCGAATTCGCCGAATACCTCCATGACCCAGAGTTCACGAGGATGGATCCAAAATGGACGAATTTAATGTAGACTGAATATTAAGGGTACCTGACAAACTTTAACTAGTGATGAACCTAATGATAACCTGACTTTTTTTCGAGGAAAAAAATGTTAATGAAAGTTTGGTTTCCGTTAATTTTTTAATATATTATTTTTAATATTTCACTGGTTACTCCGTCAAGTAACCGCCTAACCTCCCGCCCGACCCAAACTCTCCAATACCTGTTGGAGAATTTTTTTTTTTTAAATACACATAGGTTACATAAAGACATCTTTTTTATATTTAAAACCCATATTTAATCTGTTTGCATATTGCTCAAGAGTAGAAAAAAAAAATTAGATAATTATTACGTTCTTTAATGATGGATTAAAACCAGGGTATTTTTAACTCTGGGACGTGCCCCAAAATACTATATTATGTACTTATATTGTATTATATTCAAATGTGAAATAACACATCGGTGTTATTTATTTAATAAAATATATTTGGGAGGGCTTTGAACCCGCGCCCTTTGGATTCGTAGTCAAAGATCTAAACATACCGGCTCGACCACGGAGGTCGCCAAAATATATACATAGGTACATATTATAATACGTTAATATGGGTATATTATGATGCATGATATTGATGGAATTTCTTTTCCAACAATTAATTTATACCGTTCGATAGTTTCATACCTGTGTGCATACTTGGACGTTTGCATCATGTACAGGCCAGCAGCTATATTTAAAAATATATTTTTTTAGAAAAGTCACATTGCCTCCCAAAGCATTCAAACTGTCCTCCGGTGGTGCGTGGGCCCCACGTTGAGAAGCACTGCTCTATGTGATTTGATTTTCTCTCTGTTAAATTAATAACCCATGCCAAATACCGTAGAAATATGACAACATCTCCAGCTACTGACATTTCCCATACATTGAGATACCAATATGGTACACTAGCGCCTCTAGCGGTTCGCGTTGGCGGAATTGACTTTTTCAATACATTTTAATAGTTTTTCTAAGAAATTTGTTCTTAATAAAATATAAAAATTGGAAATTCATAACATAAATATTAGGTAACCTACATATCACTTTTCTGCTTTTTTGCTCATAAATGAAAAATATTAAAGAGGCTATTAGGTTTGTACTAAGAGTTATAAGCCTCGTCGCTCGACGCTCGTACTCGATCTGGTGGCTTAGAAATAGAATAAATTACTTATTTAATAAATTGTGAGAAATTTTCTTTAGTTTCTAATTTTTAGACTTCTTTTGGCTTAACACATCACAATCCTTATCATTTTTTATTCTATTTATATTCGCTTTAAAAGGGTATAAATATTTTAATGTCCTCATTAAAGCTAAGATTTGTAACATTAATAATCACTTGCCATCAAATGTTAGGAGCTGGAGGTATTATCATATTCTAGAGTATTTGCCCACACCAAACAAATCAAAATATATTTTACCGCCCGGAGTTTCAAACCCGCGATCTCCGGGACATTTGCCTAAGAACTTACTCCTTTACCACGGAGGCTGTCAAATTAATATGTATTTACATACCGTCCAATGGTTGGAATCTACTACAAAAAAATTTGTTCTGATCGATACTATTTCTGCATTACTTTTATCGCAATTTTATTTATTTTTTTGAGGAAAGTCAAACATGCCGAGTTACAAATAATTTGATAATATTTTTAAAACTCCTACTCCCATCGCTGCAGTGCTTCAAAAAGTTCTGCAGCGAATGTTTGTGTTGGTATTATATATTATAATAACTCTATGAACTACTTCTATAATATTGTCTATGATATATAACTTCTACCTGTCACTCACTTGTAAAACGAGGGTCAACAAGAATAGTCAATAAATGAGCATTTCATTTACAAGCGCGTTTCTATTCAGAACCATAATACAACGGTTTGTTGACTGCACAGTCAGCAGTACAGTATCATTATTGATAAATAGTGAAATTGTTACTTTGGTTAGAAATTTTGTAAAAAAAAAAATAGTAATATTTGTATTTTTACATTATTTTTTATATTTAATTTCACTTTATTTTATTTAACTGTAGAAATTTTATATAAGATATGTAGATTTAACTTTATCTGATTTTGAGAGGCACTGCTGAAAACCAGCTGCACTCCGGGCTTCGGAATATATAGCTGCGCATTAATCTTTGTGTCAATTGCTAAAATTTATAATATGTAAGAAAAATATATTATTGACAAATAAATGTTATTTTTATTATTACAACCGCAAAA
>JAHDVE020008132.1:0-23289 GCA_022606495.2 Halesus radiatus
GCAGCAATCGTTCATCATTACAACGAAGTCGCCCGATCTTCTACGATCACTGCCGATTAATTGCATCCTCCCGCGCAGGCAGTCGTTAGACTCGTTAGTCACTGCGTAGTACGCTTAACTTACGCTTACGGAAATAATTAGAAGGAGTGAATGTGGGGTAAAACAGTGTGACCTCGTCAAAGAGTTTGGCCTCAACAAGACCACCATTTTCACCATTTTGATGTATCTAAATAAAAATAATAACAAAAAATTTATCTTTTTTTTATGTCATCTTACCATATTTTATGCTACAGAACGAATTATTTTTTTTAACATGTATTGTTATGGGAAAACGCGTTTCACATAACGAACTTTTCGCATAACGAACTTGCTCCTGGAACGAATTAAGTTCGTTGTGTGAGGCACCACTGTACTTTATTTTTAAACATTTTCGAGTAACCGTTTTTTTTAAACCGAAACGGTTTCGATTATAAAAATAAACTGAAATGCCCACCACTAAAAGCGATAGAAAGGTACGTTAAAAGCTACTTTAAAAGCTTTAAACTAAATTCTACGTTGTTTATATTAATTGAATCCGTTCCGATGTGTTTGGAGTTTTCCAACATTGTTCAACAGCAACAAAAACAAATTTTAAGGAGGTTTCATAAATGATTTTATTATACATGCTTAGTACGCAGATTTAAAAAAAAATTATACTGCGATCCAGAACAACTTATTTGAAAATTAATCTGTGATTTTAAAATAATGTAAGCAAGTGATAAAGTGACTCAATTTCTGAAACGAGCAATAAAAACTAACCAATCACTTATTTTCTCAAAAAAACGCTTCAAATTTAAATTATTCCACCTGCAATTTGTAAAAAAGGCGAGATTTAATAAAATTAGAGTATTTTGCTTCTACGTGTACACCCACCCGAGCCATTTGTCGGATGTGCGGGAGCGGGGACGGGCATTGACGCAAGCAAGAGCTTGGGAGGGTTGGACAGGAGAGGGGAAGGGGATCGGGGGCGTAGGGCAAGGGAAGGAAAGTCATTCAATGGATTACGAGGAGAAACGGCAGTCGGTTTATTATGACTCACGACTGTTAAGCCGCATTGAACAAAATGAACTCCGGGCTCTAAACAAATGAATCGTATAAAAGCGAATTCTTGATGTTAAAGTTTAAAAAAATAAAAATTAATGATTTAAATTCGGAAAAACAAAAAAACAAAGATGTTTTTTGGTGTTACAGTTATAATTATATAATATCAAGTACTTTTTGGTAAAGAATATAATAAGTAAATTCTCGTTATTTTTGCGAAATTTTCATTATTTGTGGGAAAACAGCTTTTTTTCAGCAATAGCGGAGACATTTTTCAACAAAAGTGCTTATTTTTGTTTTGATTTTTTAAATTTAATTTAATTTTTTTCTTCAAAAGATGACATGTTGAATTTATATATTAAAAAAGTACAAAGTAATTATTATTAATTTATTTTTATTTACATATTACAATTTTTTATCGAAAAAATGACAGTATGCGACGCTCTCGATATGAATTTAGCTCCGTTCCCCTTTATGACTATTCAAGCTTGCCAATACCACAGACAACGAAATATTTAGAACGTACAATATTCCTTTCTTATTTTTAAATATCAGAATATCGGGTGATAAATATGAAAATTTCGCGTTATTCGGGTGACAATGTGCGAAATTCGCGTTTATCGTTTATACATGAAATTTTCAGGTCTCTAATAATAATAATAAATGATTCGGTTCCTTAGAACAGGCAATTTGCCTAGCTAGGAACTAATATCGACTTGACAAAATATAATAATAGCACTTGTACACATTTTAATTATTTTCAGTTGTTTAAATATTCTCAATTGTAATTAATTATTATACAACACAATTAATACTTTCTGGTATTTGCTATATAAACGTTATATCTACGTAATTGTATTAAATAAATGATCAAGCAGCAACAATCTCTTCTGAAGATTTCCCGAGAAAGACAACAATGAACAAATATTTTTGTAAGGAACTTACCAAGCTGGGCGGGGTACCATTATTCGAAGTGAATACTAATTATAGTAATTATTAGGAAGCTTACCTGCAAAAAGAGAAAATATGCATTAAAAAAAACAGATATTTTTAAAAAATACACACTTGACACTATTACACCATTTCTCAGGACGAGTCAGAAAGGGTATAAGGCCACGCCACACGGTCAAAACGCACAATCGTTGTTTAAGGCAATGCAATGCGAAGTAATGCAACATCATGTGTTTTTGGTTTGAAAATGTGATTGCCTAGAAATATCATAGATGATTTATATAATTAAATATTGCAAGTAGAGCACACACTGACCTTTGGTTTAACGGGGCATTTTTTGTCGAGTTTTTTTTTTTATAAACCTAAAAAAAATCTTAAAGTTATATTGTTCATTGTGGAAATTTAAGTTTTTTAGAAAATGACGGAAAAAACATTTTAATATTTATGCCTGGGCTGTACAAAATAAAATCAAACATTCATTTTAGTGACTTTTTTGCATAAATCGTTAAAAATCTCATAGTTCACATTCATACACCAATCTATGAGACGGTGTATGAATGTGAATTAAGGGGATCCACTTGGTAAAATAAAATCAAACATTAATTTTGTTGACTTTTTTGCGTAAATCGAAAGATACGGTCGGTGTTAAACGGGACTTTCAACCTTATCGCCACCTGCATAAGGAGTGCGTGATTTCATTCGAATTTTACAAATTGGATCCTCTTAATTCACATTCATACACCGTCTCATAGATTCTGTTATTCTCACTCTTGGCATGACCGATAAAAAAAGTTTATAGTGGTTTTTGCATTCCAGGATGCGACATACAGCATCCCCAAAGATGACATAGGTCCTTAAGGAAAAGATTTTCCTATTTTATTTTTGTATATTTAAAAGAATTGATTTTTTTAATTCTTTTATTTTAATGAGTATAAATAATAAGTACCCAACAAGTATCACAGTATTGTATGTTCGTTAATTAGTTAGTAAAATGTTTCATTTTCACAATTTGATATACATTGGGTTAGGTAAACGCTCAGTCATAAATGATAGTAACATGAAGAGTAATAGTTATAATAATCTGTCGTTCGAGATACAGTCTAAAACTAGCAATGATAATATAAGAAAAACATTCTTCCAAGAAAAGGTAAGTGAAGGAGATAAACTCTCCAGAAAATGGATTTGAAAAAGCGATATGTTCTGGGTGACAATATTTTACCAAAAAGCCCACTTTCGAGAATACAATAAAGTATGTAGGGGTAGTAACCCGTTCTTTGCAACCTGTTTAGTGCATATTACATATTTCTGTGAATAATGAATAAATATTAGTATTTTGTTTTATTTCTAACTCTTTTATTTTAACGTAACTCAGTAAATAATAATGTGGTTTAGATCGGCGGTGTTAAGACGTACTAATAAAAACTGCTTTTTTAGTTTTTTTTTGTTGTTTTATTTCTTCTTTTAAGTGTAAAAATACGGTTACTGATCCAATTATTTTCGATGGGGAAAATCCTGACATCTGCATTTAATTTGAAAACACCCTAAACACCATGATCACGTGATAATACGTGAGCAATCATAACGGTTAGTTAGATTAAACATGTTAGAATATTTAACATTTTAAGATACGATTTTTTTTTAATTAATAGAACTTTATAACTATTTTCCACTCCTAACATAAACAATTCTATGAATATCATAGATTTAGTTTTAATTTTGATAGTCTGAAGATGCCCGTGATAGGGTGAAACGGGTCCGATCTGAAATAAACAAGTGGAAAACAGTTACAACGGTTTTTAAATTAAAATAGAATTCCACTATGAATTGACAGTTTCAAGATTAGAAATGATATGAAAACACCGTTTTGCACTCATCAGGTTATGTCCAAATACCACCGAAATTTAGTCGTGTTTCATATTATTCTCTTAAAAATGGCCACCTTATGTTACTTTTGTGATCAAACCAATAACGAAAGAAGACATTATTCAATAACCAATCGAAGCATCGAAGGAAAAGAAAATATTACGCAAATGATTTTCTTAAATTTAATATGCAAAAGAATTCAAATCGTATTCTGAATTTTCCGATGGCCGTGGAGGAGGAATCTTGAAATATCTTTAATTGAACAGAAATTATCATATTATGCCTTATAATGTGAGCGTGCGCAGCAAAAACAGATCCATTATGTGATCATTGAACTTTGAGAGATTTAATACGCCGCGATGACGATATTTTTTGTTTACATAAGAAATTTGCAAAATCCACGATGAGAATGAGGCAAGTCATTAAAATGCCGAAGTTCAAAAGTAAACCCAAAAACGTCAATCAATTATATCAAATGTATTTACCCATCATTCACAGCGGTTCATTTATTTCATTTTCAATATATTTTTGATCAAAATAGTTGAATAGACGGTAATTTAAATGATCAATTGATCTCATGTTTACATTGTCCGTTATTATTCTGAGTTTTTCTTATTTGGATTGCGTAGGCACGACAATGTATGGTCAAGTTCATGGGCACACGCGAAGATTCTTTTGTAAGATAAATCCATCCGTTGAAGAATATTTGACTCCTCAGATCTGCCTCGCTGTGCTAATAAGAATATTCATAATAAATTACGGACAAGTCATATTTCGTTTATGCGGTATTCAATTATAGTCAATTGTCATTAAATGTCACGTTGGTACATTTTAGCCTAGGGATCATAGTAACGGATTTCTATGTGTACCGAGTGGAAAAAAATCAATAAAAATACAGAAGAAAATCAGGTACTTACCTACAGAATTTTTGAGTAACTGTTTTGTTCAATCAGTTGTTGAAACTTGTTTTCGATGGGTATTTGATATTATTGTTTTGTGTTACTTAAAGAAAAATTGGCAATAAAAACGTAACCCACAGCATGACCAAGAATGGATGTGACCACACGCCACTGATACTTAATACTGCATATCAATTACAATAATTGACAATATACTAGGTATACTTTTAGTATCTCGAAAGCAAATCAAAGCAACGCACGTGGTGGTTGCGCCAAAAGCAGAATGACATAGATAAGTCTTGAAAATTTCAATATTCAATCTCTAATTGCTATGATTATCCCAGACTTGCATAATGTCTGGACAAATAGAAATTACAAAAGAACAATATCAGATATTTATTTAAATCCAAGAAAGCCTAAAGGCTGAAACACGAAGGACAATATAATTATACTAATAACGTTCTGCGAATTTACATAAGTACTAGAAACTAGAACATTTATTAATATTTGAGATTGATTTGATAATTATGATTTTTTCGGGACAATTATATGCACAAAAAAAACCTTGAGATAAATCATTATAGTAATTTTGGAACCCAACATTCTACAACTTTTTATCACTGACGAGATAAACCGATAGAAGTGTGTTGTTGGCGTGTCAGTGTGCCCGAAATAAGCCAATTTGACCTTACTTCCGGCAAAATTGATCTAACATTAACAAAGAAAATCAATTTCATTGGTCCGTCTGTCGTCGTTCGGGTACACAAGTGGAGTAAACATCAGATTTTGAAATATGGGCAACAACGAGGTCAATTGGCATCCTAGAGATATCACAGGCTTCAGTCGAATACAAGCGGTCGCCGGGTATGGATATCTAACGATAACTGCAAAATGCCTATATGACTAAACATGTCGGAAAAGATAGAAAAAGCAATGGTGTAACCTTTCATCGGATTTACCATAATCAATATTCGTGTAAATTGTTCTTTTTTTATGTTATAAAACTGAAAAATAAAAGGAGCAAATGAAGTGGGCGCGCCGGTAACTTAAATGCTCCGGCGCGGCGACTCCGTTCGTTGAGTTCGTTCGCGGTCGGAAGGATTCGGGTGAAATCAACAGTCGCCTCACCTTCCCTTCCTTGTTCACGTGCGGGAACAATTTTTTACACTGATTTTGCAAGGAACGTAGACTCTATTTATATAACTAGGGTCTAGAAATCGAAAGGTCTCGTGTAATTAGCGACACCTTTAAGAATTTTCTGTTCAGTGCATAGATACAACTTGAAGTACGGTGTTTTAATATATTATGTTACGCATTCATAATAATGAAGCTGATGAAAAATAAACTGCTCTGTAAGTATTAATCAACAATCGTACATTTTAAGTTTGATTGTTTGATTTTTTTATTTATTTTTTATTAACGGACCATTGTCCAATTACACAAAATACATAATACGCGAATGAAGCAATGAAAAAAATAGGACAAAAATATACATCTGAGAGGACAATCACATCAAAGATTGAACAAGGTTTGGTAGAGTCCATGATTTTAAACATACAAAATGATAATTTTCGAAGAATATTTTACTAGAGCCTGACAAAAATCATTTACCGGTACCAAAAATTTCAAGGCCCTGGCTTGAGTTAACAAGTCTCGATTTCTGGACAGTGGAGAATTGTACCCATAATTAGTAGTGTTGATTGAGAAAAAGCAATTCATTGTTTCAGAGTGTACGGCAAGGAATGCTGAACTGGATGAGTTACAACAAAGAAAGTGAATCAACAATACAATTAATTATTTTGCAAATGAAAATGTAATGAAAGTATTTCCTACGCTTTAATATTTACGTAATTTACTGAAAAGGGTCAAATTCAGTCCCATTGAGTATCTTAAAGTATACCGCTGATTGATTTGTTTTCATCTTTCAACATCTTTCTCATTTTTATAAACAATTCATGAAACGAACAAATTTGTCACAACAGAGCTCTCAGTGGCAGAGCCACAGTATCTATATAAAATTATCTTATAACGACATATACTCATTGATGACTTTCATCAAATAGTTGCAGAAAAGGCCAGCAACGTGCTGCGTATGCTCAAACATTTTTCAAATGAAGCCAATAAAAGAGCCGATTACATCATGCAGTTTAAAACCTGTTATTGGTTTGCCACTTTAATTCGATGATTTTGATCTGTATCGGGCAATTACGTTTCCATTCGTAAATGCAAGAAACAGTGAGCCTCGTGCATGCATTTTAAAATGACTAGATAAATTAAAAAATATTGAATATATTTTTATACTGAGAATAAGAAAATTATTAAATTATAAGCCTTTATTTTAAACAAATACTCGTACATGCCTTTTAGCTTGTGGACATGAATTAAAACAAAAAAAAAGAATAATAATATGTAGAATGAAATTTACGATTACTATATTTAATGAATTGATTGCTAAAGCCAAGTGACGTAATTTTACAATTGGTACAGTAAAAAAGAGCCCACGTGGTCTTCTATTTTTAAAAGTTATGTATTTGGATTCGTCAATAGAGAACCCCTTTCGGGCTCATAAAAAATGCTTGAATTTTGAAGGTATTAATATAAATCGTTATTGAATTATCTAATACAGGTATAAATTTCGAATATACGTACGTTTGTTTGTTTCATTATTACGCATTATCTCAACGGTGGAATGGGTTACGGTTAGGTCGAATTAAAGACAGTAAAATGTAGTTTCTTAACAGTGACACTGTGGTACACTTCAACAAAGTTACCGAAGGGAGTCAAAAGGTAAAATTTATGTAAAAAACAAAAGGTACTGGGAATAAAATGGAACATTCGACTTCAGTTGCAAAAAGTTAAAATTTCGAGATCGGTGATATGGGGTAGTGGTAGGGATAGGGGTAAGGATAGGGGCGGGGATAGTTATAACAAAATAATTTGTTAACAATTATATTATTTCCACCTTAACATTACACTCAGTTTGGTACAATTCACATCCTCAACTTCAATCCATTCATAACCCCTAGCAAGGACACGTCAGTTAGTTTGCTAATATTTCTGCAGTATTGAAAAACGATTAAAATATTTTTTAAAAAAAACTCAATGCCTTCGAAATCTGCAAGTGGCTCATTCAAGAACAGAAGAGCGATATGACACACATTCTAAAAAGATTAGGAAACACGAGGTACAGAATACGATTTTGCGCACGGCCATGATGATGTCACCAACTAACCATTGCCGAAACGTAGAACATTAGATATCAGAATCTACACTAATTTATCAGCCATTTTGCGGTTAAAACAAGATGGATGTACACGTAAAAGAAAACAAAAGACAAAATAAATAATAATGTCATGGGACGACTGCTGCCACATAGAGACGTGATTAAATTACAATTTGGTACAAAGTGCTTGTTTCGATACGAAACATTCTATACCTCCTCCTCCTTAGCATGTTGAATGCTGACGTGTGATTAATTGGCCACAGACAGGCTTAATCCGAGTAATCAAGAGCAACATGACTTGAGAATTATTATGAAAGAAGAAGTGTTTTAGCGTATGTCAGATGAAGCATTCGTGACACTCAAATTAAAGCTTTTTTATGATGATATCCTTTGTAGACTTTCAAGGCAATGAGGCTTTAATTTCAATCTGATCAGACCGCCAGTTTCGCATGAATGGATGAAGATCGAAGAAGTGAGTGAGGATTTCTACCGTTCAGTAAATAATATTTTTTTTCATGAAAATACGGGGTGCAAGAATCTCGACTACAACTATGATATTGTAGCTACTTGCTTCTACCTGCTGAACTGGCCACTAAGAATTGCTGTTTCGATGGCCGCCAAACACCTGAAGGGGAATAGAAGACACGAAATGTGTAGATGTCACTACTGTCGCCGTGCTAGACTGTGACGTTAGCATACGACCAATTCAAATTGGGGTATGTTGTGGGGGTGAAGATAGTAGGGAGGGGAAGAAGATATGGCAAGTTTAGAAAGTATCTGGCTATTCAGATCTGGTCATAAAAACGGATGAAACCATTTCAACAAGAGTTTCGATTCCGAATGATGGTTTTTCACCAGGACAATAACAAGAGTATTAACCATTCTAAAACATGCCGCCGCTGATTTATATATGCATAGAAGAGTCATGCATGTCTGTGGATGTGTTTTTTATACAAAACAACAGTTTTATTCCGAGCTTGATGAAATTTTGCACATTTGACTTTCAAAACAAGAGGTTCTCAAACATAGGTTCTCAACCTGATTTTTGCCCACCGTCAATATATTGTATAATTTTTTTTTTCTAGAGTCCCCCTCTATTTTTTTTACTTATCATCTGTCGCCAATCTGAAACAGCTATTGCGACGATTATATTTAAACGTTTAATTACACTGTACAATTACATTATATAGTGGTAAGATAGGATATGACTCCTATCCTATTTATGAGTTTAAAGAAGAATGTTTCAATGAGAACAATATAATAGCTTAATTACTACAAACATATTGTGTGCAATATAGTTGTGAATGATGAATACTTGGAGCAGGTCGATGAGTTTTTGTATTTGGAAGTATGTTTACGAGAGATGGAAAGACTGATAGGGATATTGAAAGAAGGATGAATGCAGAAAACTCCATTAACGGAGGAATGAACGCGGTTGGCCTAAACAAAAAGTTGTCCAAGGAAGCGAAGCTAGGAGTCCACAATGGAGTGCTGATACTAACCCTGATGTATGGCAGTGAGGTATGTAACTGGCAGAAGAAGGATGAAAGTAGACTGAATGCTGTAGAAATCAGATCTCTGAGACGAATATGTGGTGAAACCATGTATGATCGTCTGAAAAATGTTGAGATTCGTAAAGAATGCAAGGCTGATGAGCGTAATGAGTAAGATTAAAAAAGGGACGCTTAGATGGTTTGGGCATGTGGAGCGAATGAACGAAGAAAGGAGTGTAAGAAGAATGTATAACGCGAATATGAATGGAAGAAGAAGCCGGGGACGCCCGAGGAAGACATGGCACGATCAAGTGAATCAAATACTCGAGTCGGGCCATGTCAGAAGTCGGAATAACAGAAGAGCATCTATGAGGCGTTGTATGAATGTGAATGAACCAAGAAGTGTATGCCAAGATCGAGTTGTTTGGCGATCCGTCCTCTCTGCCTATCCCTGCGGAGATACGGCGTAATGGTTAGTTAGTTAGTTATATTTAGCAGGATTTTATTAACTTCACCTGTATTTATACACGAGACATTTCACGTGATATCGGAAGTTTTAAATTTTTTTAATTCAAATCAAAAAATAAAATAGTTCATATCATCCAATTTTATGTAGATCTGAGTGTAATGGAATCTTTCAGTTCTATTTTCATTCACTTCCCGAACTACCGAGATATGCAAATTTTCACACAAGTGATAAAAATTATTACAATACATAACAATAACAAAAATTAACCAATATTAAAGTTTACTTTGCTTTATTGGTACGTGATTAGCGTGTTTTTTTGCATTTTTTAAACTATATTTTTTTTACCTGCCCACGCCCTAACTGTGCCATCTCAACGCTCCCTAATTTTCTCTGGGTCTTCTACTGTCCCCCTGAAAGTCTCAAACGCCCACAGGGGGCGTTAACGTTGAGAACCTATGGTCTACATGATATTTCTAAAAACCACTCCCATCCCCCTTTCCCGTCCCTTAAAGCTAAATTTTGAAACTTAATGAAATTTTGCACAATTAACGTTAAAAATAGAGGAAAATTACTGGGTAGGTTAAGGGTTATGGGTAGGGAAAGGTTAAGGGTTATGGGTAGGGAAAGGTTAGGGGTACTGGTAAGGGTGAGGGTAAAATATCACAACCTCAAAACTTATCTCCAAACCATCCATAATCCCGGGTATATCAACTAGCATACGATATTTTTATTGTGCAAACCAAGGGGATCTTAAGAGGAACGGCTGCGCGGCCTGTTTCACAAAAAAATTAATTTTGGATTTAAGGCCAAAATACTCACCTAAACCTAATGATCTTTTTATTTTCATCAAAAAGTATAGTAAATATCTAGTACGGATAAGAAGTAGTTTATTTACATAATCATATTTACATAGCAAATACGATAATTTTTTTACAAAATACAATAAATAATTTTCTAAGTTGCCTCTAAAATTATAAAAATTGATTTCTTTTCATGGCATGTACTCGTACTTAATTTAAAACAAAAATAAATAAAATACTTCTCATCCGTACTAGATATTTACTAAACCTTCAATTAAAAAAATACAGGCGGACCTCCACTTTCGCACATTCGACTTTCGCACAATTCGCACATTTTTGAAAAATTGTTTTTTTTTTTTTTTTTGGCGATAATGTAAAAATGTTTTGTTTTCGTGCAGTTGTTCCCCTGTCGCACTATGAAATGAATATGAACCGTGTCCGTACTGTGAAAAGTGTTACGTTCTGTTCGCACATATGCATTAACATACGAGCGCGAGCGAGTCCGAACGCATGCGTTTGTATGTACTAATTTGTACACACTCCCGTCTGATCTCGACAGGTTTAGTCTTGCGTCAGCGCACGTATTGTTCGAATTGTTCTGCGAGTTTTGTTTCAAATATTTCGTACCCGTTTTAACATAAGTGAGAAATGAAGAAACTGCGAAGTAGATGTGGCTAAAAAATCAAGAACCCATAAACTTCATACAATCGAAACGAAGATGGATATAATAAAACGCTGTAAAAATGGAGAGTCTTATGCTTCAATCGGCAGTTCGTATGATATAAACAGGTCTACGATATGTTCGATATTAAATAATAAAGATAAAATTAAAGAATATGTAAAAAAATTTGGAAATATATGATCAAAAATTGTTTCCAAAAGGCACGGCAAAGTGATGGATGAAATGGAGAAATCTTTGTGTTATTGGATAAGTAATCAAAATCAAGAAAACATCCCTCTGAGTACTTCAATGATTCAAGCGAAGGTTCTTAGTTTGCATAAAGATTGGAAGGCTAGACTAAACGAAGATTCTAATACAGTGTTTCATGAAAGTAACGGTTGGTTTTCAAATTTTAAAACAAGTTACTCTTTACACAATATTAAATTCACTGGAGAATCAGCAGATGCGGATGAAGATGCTGCAAAAGACTTTATTTCGTGATTGTCCAAAATTATTGAAGACGGAGAATATACCTATAAATATTCAATGTAGATGAGACTGGTTTGTTTTGGAAGAAGGTGCCTAATCATACATTCTTATCAAAGGACGAATCAGTTGTCGCTGGTCATAAACTAGATGTTAACAGTGAAGATGTTAATGAGATGATTGAATCTCATTCTGAACCCTTGACTAATGAATTTCTAATGGACCGACAAGAGAACGAAAATAGTATAAAAATTGAAAGTGAGGAAGAAGAACCAGAAGAAATCATCAAGACCTTAACAATAAAATACATGAACGAAGCTTTTACGCATCTCGAGACATTTTTGAATATTATGGAAGAATGTGATCCCAACAGAGAACGCAAATCTCAAGTGCGTAGGGCGATCCATAATAGTAGTGCATGTTACAGAACTCTCTATGAAGAAAAGAAAAAAAAATAGTAAAATACAACTAATCCTTGACAAGTTTATGAAGAGAATATAATTTTTATTTAATATGTACTAGTTAGTAATTTTTGATAAATAAAAATTTTTAAGTACAATTTTTGGTGTGTGTGTTTTTTTTTACATCCCTCTACTTTCGAACACATTTTCAGGAACCAATCATGTGCGAAAGTCGAGGTCAGCCTGTATATCATTCCGTTTAGATGGGTATTTTGGCCTAAAATCCAAAATTAAGTTATGTATGAAACAGGCAGCGCAGCCGTTCCTGTTAACTGTTCGGCCCCGGAAGTCGTTCTGCTGGTTTAAAAGAACGAATGCAGCAATTCACCGAACTTACATCTAAGCATAGACTGATTATATTATGTGTTTCAGCGCATCGGTTAATTTTCTCATTAAATTGAGATATTTCGTACGCAAAAAACTAAGAATATTAAATCATCGAAGAAGATAATATCAGCAAAAAAATATAAAACAGAAAATAAAAAGGAAACGGTTGCAACCGGGACACGAATCCAGATCTTCTAGTCTTACTGGAACCAACGTCTCCACCAATTAAGCAATTAATTAATTACATTTGGTCATTTTTATCGACATCATATTCCCAAATTGAATTACCAAAAAAATCCTCGATAAATTCCCATAATTTAAGTAAGAATATAAATTACAAACAAATAACAAACAAAAAAATCTAAAAATATACTACTTAAACTGAAACATCTATGTGGAAAACGTATTTGGTCATTTACAACGGATTAAGTTTAAAATGAAGATTTACGAAGCTGCAGGAGGCAGTCTTGTTTCAATGTTATAATTTTCAGTGAAGTCCAATCTTTATTAATTTTTATCAATGCAATTGGTACGAACTTAAGCCCTATCAGTTTCATTGATACTGACGAAATGTGCCATTACAAGCCGCTTTGGAAAATCGAGACCAAGTTAAATCTAATTAGGTTCTAAGCAAAAGATTAAGGGGCTCGTGTTTTTGAAATGGGACTTATTTGTAGGCGACAGACAGGGATTTGATCCTCGAATTAAATTATATTCGTTCCAGTAGCGTAGCGACAAGCCCCGGGCGAGGATTTTTTTTCATATGCCTAGTAAACAAAAGGTTCAAACGACTCATCCGTCTAATAAAGAAAAGGGGAGTTGGAGCCTCAGGCGGAAATAAGGTATTCATTTCATGTCAGGGGTTAGCCGTCACAAGACTTTGTCAGAACCATAAAGGTTATAATGTAATACACATTTCAAAGAAAAATGAGATTTCATTCCAATGTACTTTAATTTAACTCCAATGACCGGTTAGTGGCGGAGGTTCAATTATTTTCCAAGCCAAGTCCTCCATCATTATACAAGCAACATCTTCTGTGTGGTAGGAGGAATCAAAATTTTGTCAGGTAAATTGTAACCCACAAAGCTTTGATTGCTTGTAATTCTAATAACCGGTATGGTATGCCAAGTTTTCCACTCTGAAGGGTGAAAATAGCTTTGATAGCCAACCTCCGGTAGGAGAGGGCAATAAAAGAAAAATAAAAATTCGGATAAATACTATAACAAGTTTCGAAACTAGAGGTTATAATCAAACATATCATCGTACGCTTCATTGCATGAATTGAATTCATCCATTGTCTTCTTTAATTTGCCCGCAAAGAAAGAATTACACACAAAATAGTGTTATTAAAAAATAACTATATCAATATTTTTACCACGGCGTGGGCCTCTTCTAGGACACAACCCCCTGGCGCCTGCCCAGACGGTCGCTGCGCCACTGGTAAAAACGCTTCTATCTTGTATACAAATGGACTACCCACTCAGTCAATGTCAAGTCATGCTTTCGAACACTATTCGCGATTTACATTTGTTTTTAGGCGAAGAAAGAAGCCACATTCTTCGTCTTTATTTAGGTCAGCTAAAGATATTCGGATCTCCCGTTCTTTGATAAGCAAATTTAGATTTTAGTCTGCATCGAAGCATTACATTTTGTTATAAAAACAACATATTTATATTAGTAATCATCTCAAAAGAATACGACTGACAAAGTTGACTATGATAAAGTAACCTGAACCGCCAAAAAACCTAAGTAGCTATGTTCCTCGGTAACAATGTCCGAAACAACGGAAAATTAAGTCCACGAAACGGTTATTTAACAATTTTCTGCTAATATCACTGCTGATAGAATTGCTTCTGACAGATATATATTTAACTTCAGTGGAGAGAGATTCAAAGGGGAAATTTTTTTGATTCTTGAAGGAACTTCTCACAATTAATCAATAATTGAGACGACCCTCACCGCTGCCTTCGTGGGTTACGTAAATAACTGTAATAATACATGAAATAAATATTCATGTTTGTAATGAATTTGAAATTCTAAATAAAGAATATTTATTTATTTACGACCATTACAGGCTTTTACATGGACACTTACAAATAACATTGAAAAGGTACATATGTATTATAATAGATAACACAAAAAGAAACAACACAATTTGACGCTTGTATCCACAGTTAAATAGTTTCAAATAACCTAGCACTACTCGATGAAAAAAAACCGTACTAATGCATGCTTATACTGCAATATTGATGTGCCATTCGTTCCCCAGATGTTGAATCCATCGCATAGGAGAATAATGTTGCGACGCTGAAGTTGAATTATCACAATAAAATGGTGGGTATTGTATTGTCCTACATGAAAAGCAATCAAATAGCTGTCACAATAATAACAACTAAAAATACTTGCAGAACATAATAATAACATTATTAAATTTGATTTACATTAAATTTTTAAAAAATTAAATGGAGTTCTACGAATTAAACACAAAAACAATTAATATAGCAGTAATATATTGTAAATTGTAATTATGTATAGTTCTTTATGATACTCTCCTTAATATAATCAATCGATATAAAACATAACAATTTCTATAAGATTATTGACGGGTTATTTCATAAACAACTAGTTGGGCAACTACATTCAAACTACCCCCCATGCTAATTAACACACAGAAGCTAGCACAGAAATGTGTTCAGCGTTAAAATATCAGTTTATTTGTAATTATAATATATCGGATGTTGTTGTGATATACAGATAAATAAATTATAATTTCTTCAAAAGATTGGTATTCACTTTGTGGTGTCATTATTATATATATTATTAAATAAATAAAAATTACTTTGTAATCACCACTATATTAATACATATATATCAACATGTTTCGAAAGCGAAGCTGTCCTCATCAGGAATATACAGAATACATAATACAAAATGTCGCTCTCGCTTTCGAAACATATTGATATGTATATATTAATAAAGTGGTGATTGCAAAGTAATTTTTATTTGATAAATAAATTACCTAAAAAGATTCGTACAAATTACATACTGTATTTTAGTAAGTTAAGATTAAGATGAATATTTTTTTTAAAATATCTTTGTTGTCCTCCTTTATTTTTAATAACTGCTTCAATACGTCTCTGTATGAATTTCACAAAATAAACTAATTATGTTCTGTAAAATCATCAAACAACACTTTCAAAAGTATTATTTTATTATAATTAATAAGAAGTACTTTGTTTACACCACTGTTTTTAATATATAAATATCTACATGTTTCAGAAGCCAAGCCATCAGGAAAAAGTATAATAAACACCGCAAAATAATTACACCTCTATCGAAGACTTTGGTCACAACATAGGTATGTAAGGATAGCGCAGTAAAAATTCTACGAAAAAATAACTGAAACACAGGTCAGGACATTTGAAGACACGCCTAATAGCAAGTACTCACGAGCAAGGGAAATAATACTTTTATTTAAGTATTGAAGTTTGGAGTTCAACCAATTTCTCTTCGCGACGATCAAAGTGAAATGGGGATCAACCGTAAGCCGTGGATGAGATGAAACGCTGACACAAATTGATCCGAAAGCATTTTTAAAAATCCCTAGCAGCGGGAGTGGGAATCCGGCTTCCAGAACCAATCATAATACGAAATCTCGATACGTTTTTAAGTTCTTAACCAAAATACATATGTTGAATAGGAACAATTAGTACAGGGCTTAGCACACCTATATTTAATCACCATAAAATAAAAAGGTGACAGTCGCATCTTACCTACTTATTTTCTGTATCTTTTTGTTTCATATTTCATTTTGAGAATTGCAAAACATATTACAGTGAGGTTTATAAGCTACAAAAAGTTTTTTTTTCTTAGACTTTAAAGGGGCGTTCGATGCCGATAATCATAATATACTCATTATGAAACTTAATGTGGGAATTAAAAATAATTGCCTTAATAAAAAATATGCTTACTTGGTCGACTACAATGCACAAAAATTGGTACTAATAGAAAATCACAAAATGTGAAACATGGAAAAAAGTGGACATCGGGTTCCACAAGGAACAGTTATGGGCCCGGTGTTGTTCCTAATTTATATTAATGATCTGTGCAATATAAAATAAAATACATATATATACGTATGAATGTTCTTTACGACAAATATAGAGGTATTTTTGTAAAGTTTATCAAACTTCATCACAACACCGAAATATCTTCATATATCTATAATAATATATGCGCTGCAAGGAAATCGAATAAATTGGCTCAAAGTCAAACGCGTTGACCACTAAGCTACGGTGGTCGTCAGAGGGCGTTGAATGCATGAAGCATAACAGATTCATGCATTCAACACCCTCTAAACATTTGTCAAGTCTCTATTTCTCCACAGTGGAGTTCTTATATACCAACCCTGATGTACAGCAGTGAGGAATGGAATTAGCAGAGGAAGTGTGAAATACTCGTAAAACTAAATGCCATAGACTTGAGATACCTAAAACTCTATACAACTGAATTAAGAATGAAAAACTTCAATAAATAAGACAAAGCCGATAAGCAATATTAACAAAGAGACGCTTGGGAAGTATGGAAGGAGAATACGACAAGTAAGTGGATGGAAGGAATCAGTGACATCCCAAAAAGAAAAAACATTAATGTGAAGCAATGAGTGTGGCGGGATCGAATTGTGGGACGCTCCATACCACTGTTCTTATGGTACTCCCAATTGGTAAATGTTGTGAGGCGGCTAGACAACAATAAGAAAGAAATGGAAGTTTAGTAAACACAGTTAAAGCCACTTCGATTCTGAATGGCATACTGAGTATATAATCCACCAAGTGACTTACAACATCTTATGATAAATATCTTAAACTCCATTATTTGTCTAAGTAAACACTTATAAAATGGCTTCACCAAAGTCACAAGAAACCATTAGGTTCAGTTGAAACATTTTAGCGTGACAATACAATAACATTTGGTCTTGACATTGAAAAAACAAAACACACCGAGCAGGTGACATTGACTGAGAGATGAATAGCGAATATCTCAATGCGCCATTAGCTGTCTCAGGCCACGCTCGGTCACTCGAGTCGAACAAACAAATCAAAGAGGAAATTTGTATGACAATACGGATGTCTGCTAACGCAAGTTATATTGTATCTCATCCTAATTGTTGACTTGTAGAAATATCCTCAAGCGGATGAAGTTAAGAAATGACAAAAACAATCTTCGATGTTTTTGATGAGAAATATTTAGGTACATTAATTTTTAGACATTGTTTCATACACGTAACGCGAAGCTTCAGGGGTGAATTAACGAATTAAGTAAATATTGTTATTCATTATGAAATGAAAAAAAAAGTATGATAACTGTTCATGGACGGCTGACAAAAACTTCGTACTAATGCACCTTTATATTCTAGTCACCTTAGTAACCTAAAAGTAAAGCTCAGCTCATACTTTAACGTTATTTTTTTTTATTACCTACATAACATAAAATAAAAATTGGAAATAACATATTAAAAAACCCTCAATAGATTTTTATCTCAGATGATGAATAATTACTCGGCGAAATGTGTGTAAAAATGGTATTTTCCGCCGAAGGAAGGAGTATTTAAGGGGGAGAGGGACGTCGGAGAGGGATTATTTATTAATTCGAAATAATGATAACATTATGATGCGATACAACAAACATAATGCTTTTAAAGAGACAAATATTTATTAAACATTTTCAAAATTTACGTTATAAAAATCTAATCAGAAATACGACTTTTTCTGACCATCACAAGTGGGACGGTATCAAATTATAATCCGCATTTAAACAAACATTTAATTTAATATTTATGAAGAAATTAAACTACACCCTGTTCTTTTTTGTGGAAAATTTCTTCTCGTCATTTAAAAGAAAAATCTTCAAAGTATTTTTTGGGGATATTCAACATTTAAAAATATTTTGTAAAAAATACGTACGGGGTTATATTTCAGAATTGATTTTTATTAATGCTGAGCCCTACGTAAATAATAAAAAAAACGTAATAAATATTTTTTTCTCTTTAAAAGCATTATGTTTATCGTATTGCGTGATAATATCATCAATATTTCGAATTAATAAATAATATTTCACCGACGTTCCTCTTCCCCTTAAGAATAATTATGTAACTTTAGGTACGATCAGTTTAATTGGTTATATATAGATATGACTAATATCTGACAACAAAATTTCATGACCTTTTTTAAAATTGCTAAATCTACAAAAAGCCAAGCCAGCAAAACAAACGCTAAATTATCCAAAAATAGCTGGTTTCCTTCGAACTAATCTTCGGCAAACATTTTGGCGGTGCCCTAATGTAAAACACCTTTGGTCCAATCATCACCGGCCAACAGCTAACAGCTAACACGCCTAATATATCTCATCTCGTTAGCGACATCACAAGCGGCAATAGCGTTCCGGCCACTCGCTCGTTAATAGTCCCGGCAAATATTAGCCGAGCCGAAACAATGTTTTCCAAGTCATTTGCGCCCACTGAGCATAAATTTCCAAGAATCTTGTCATGACCGATTTGAAAGAAAACTGATTTTCTTTCTATAGCAGGCCCAACGGACCAAATAATATATTGAGGCCCTAACGCAAGGAGAAGAAACCAAAATAAGGGGGGCGAGCTAGGAGCTAGCCTAAGTGAGCTAGGCGTGCCACCAATTTAAGTAAAACAGCAAATAATATATTCGGCTCGTTTACAAAAACAGAATATATTGTTATATATTATAAGAATTTAGTTTGACTTTTTTATAATTTGCTTACCGCAGTCAAAATCACGCGATACAAACGAGGATGGCAGTGAACTAGGCTGGTGCCAAAATGGGTGTCACGTGAACTTTGCCTCCAGCCGTCGAAATGGTACGTTAAGGCAAGTTCTGACGTCAGTGCTAGCCGTCTAGAACGAACACGTCTATAAAGATTTGATCAATTATGTCGGTAACTTGTTATCGATCCCGATTACGACTGAATATCGCCAACGAACAAGTAACAGTTCACATCGACTAAATATACCTTGTTTAGTCGATGGGAACGATGACAAGAACAAACATTATCGATAAAACCTTTATCGATATGCTTGTGCTAGAAGCTGGGGCTAGTACGATCATATCGAAAACTAAGCACGATCAATACGATAAAGGTAGCTATCGACGTTAGTTTGGCAATCGAATCCATCACAGAAGGTTTATCTGAACAATTTGAAACGTATAATGATCGAATTTTGCACTATAAACTATAATCTCTGTCGGTCAGACGTAAACTTTCTGATGTATCCCTTTTGTACAAAATTATGCATGCATCAATTGATACAACAAACATTTTATCACAAATCAACATTATCAACATAGAAGAAAATCAACAAGGAGGATAAAAGACATTTTTTATATTAAAACCTATCATACAAATACGGGATAATTTTCTCCTTTACCGCGGATATTAAGAAATTACAATACTATACACTGCTCTAATAATGAAATAGACATTTTTAATGACACAATTAATCAATATAACAACAACAAAAAGTTTTACCATTAAAGCACCAAAACAGTGTACCATCAGCACAGGTGACAATAAGGAGTTAATTTATCTTCATTTATATACCTACTCATAATATGTTTTCGATCTTTCACTTGTTTGTCATTTGCTTTAGTATCATTTTTGTCAGATGATAATTGTTGTTTATTGTACTTTTTAATTATTATCACTTTTTAAACATTCATGTATGCAAGTTTTGGGTACAATGCCTGTTTATGTACTAAAATAAATAAATTCGTTAGCGTGTCCGCTTTCGCTTAATATATCGATAATTTTATAAACTTTGGGAAAACAAATCATCTTAAGATGGCAACACTAACACGTTTTCCGTAGAGACGTGTTTATCGCATTGAAACATTAAATTCGAACGAGCTCGTTCCCAAAATTGATACTATTTAATATTTTAGACACTTAGCCGTCAGTCATTACCCGTAATATCCTGAATAAAATCCGTTTCCAAGTTAAGTTCAAATCTCTCTCTCTGTTCATCAAAAGGACAATCATTTTTATTTCCGTGCGAAATTTTAATATTTAAATCAATGTCAACTGTCAAAATGAATGCTAGCAAGTGTCGACTAATACCCCTTAATATTGATTAAAAATCTAACTAAATAAACCTCTATCCTATCAATATACTCATCCCGGCATGATATTCGACACCACATATGATAAGACACCATCCCTACAGCCTAGGGCAATGCTCATGTAGCTTCCCAATAAGACCGTCAGCCAGCCCCTGTTTGATGACGTCACAAGAAGGAACGTTCTACGAACATACAGCAACGTATTCAATGGCGGCCATTGGAATCCAGACAAGGGTCTTACGAGTTAGTAAGTAGATTTTCCCCGTTTACCCGCTCTCATGAGCTTCATTTAATTGTTACTTTAATGGTAACATGGCGCCCTACTTAAGTTATTTATTGAGACAACGAATTCATGTTTGTAGATTTGCTTAATTCTATTAATGTTGCATCAGCCAGTCTGACCGAGTTTAGAGTCATTAGTTATTAATTAAAATACACCATTCTACTAATTCCTTTAGTGGCAAATTTATATATATATATATATATATTCAAATAAACTTTCATACTTAAAGAATTTTTTTCAATTGTATTTTTAAGATGATAAAGAAGTACTGATAAATTGCTAGACTTCATGGACCCCAGACAGGCCTATGAAATTGACATTCTGTTCAAGAGAGAACTTCGATATTTGAAAATGTTTGATCAGTTCGCAAGAAACGAGAAAAAATGGGATTTACTTGGGATACACAGACACGCCCACAACACGCTTCCATCAGTTGATCTCTCCGGTGTTTGCGCCATTTGCGGCGTGGATCGCAATGTAATGACGGCCCTACGAACTGTTCGCAGTGTTCACCTAGGAATAACATCGTTCAGTTCGGTTTACACGTGCAAAATAGTTGAGGAGTAAACAGCACGATAATAATAATAATACGAAATGTGTTAAAAGGTAGAGCGCACAGCGGTAGGGTGTGTTAACACGAAGGCTTCTTCACGCAATGCTTTGAAGTAACATTAAAGGACATGTGGGGATTACATTCAAATTAAAGTAATTAGATACTCCTCGACCTTAAGAATATTTCTAAGTACCTAACGTAAGGCTAAAATATGCTTGTAATATTTAACGCTGAGAAACTATAAGGTATGATCGTAATATTTTCTATATACTATATGAAGAATTTCTTTATCTCCCGGTGTTACAATCGTCTGGTCGTAAACATTTGTATGGTTCTTGTTCAACAATCGCAACATTTTTATTTCTGTATGTATATCTTATTTATTAATAACTAGCTGGTGGTCATAGTTTTTTTTTAATTAAATTATGTAGTTGTGAATTCTTGCTTGTTGCTTTAGTGCCATAATTGATTTGTCGGGGAAAGTAATGCCTTGTGACGACTATTACTATGTCTAAACATTAATTAGAAAATTTTATTTCAATCCAAATACTTTTTTTTCAAAATATATCTAAATAACAAAGTTCTTAAGTAGGTACCTACATATATTTTCTACCTTGAAAATATTCTGCCCAAACAAACCTTCTTTTGAATGTGCAATCTGTGGCTAACCAGAGTGTTATATCTATGAGTTAACCTCAATACAACATGGCGGGTTTAATGTTTTGCATACTAATTTTAAAACATTATAGCAACAGAGTTTTACATATTGGATTTCATTCAAACTACTCTCTAAACCTTCCCGGCACTAATAAGAACAAACTGCTATTTTCAGCGAAACCTGTCGAGAAATTTTAGAAAAAATCGAGGACAGACAAACATTCATTTTTATATATAGAGATAATAATAATTGGATAATTTGTACAGCGCCGGTTTTGTGAAAAATCACACAAAAGGCGATGTACAAATATTACTTCATATTCTCTGTCTAATTATGTACAAACAGATAAACACAGTTTTATTAGAAAATTTAAGCTTGGAGAAATTATGATTTTTACAGATGCTATTTTATCCTTCTTTATTAGAAGATTGGTGACAAAAGAAGAGTTGGTATTTATTTGAAATATTTTTAATTTTACTGTTAATTTTTAGGAGTAGAGAATATTTATAAAATGACATTAAAAAGCTTAAGAAGGTGTCAATAGATATTTATTATCATAGAAGCACTGGACACTTTATGATCTTAATTAAATGTTCCAACGCGAAAGGAGGTGGGCTGATTTTGTGGAGAGATTTTAGGGAATTGTTACTCCTACGATGATTTAATTTTTTTTTTAAATTACATACTATTTTTATTTTTATGTGATTCCGAATAAGAATCGCAGATGTCTGGAGCCAGTGAAACCATAGCATCCCTAATTTCGGAAATATTAGAATGAAGAAAGCGAGGGAGAGGAAGGAAAGGGAGACTTCTAGGAAGTAAATTGTGGACTGGTCTCTTACCAGGGCGATACCGAGGGTATCTTTCCCTCTGGAAGGAGGTATAAATACACAACACTTTAAATTAATTAAATTCCTGTTATAATATAATATGT
>JAHDVE020008133.1:0-124245 GCA_022606495.2 Halesus radiatus
GCAAGAAGTATGTATAAAAAATAAAAGTGATGTAGACAAAGTTATTGTTTTATTTATTTTTTAAAGCAATGTCTTATTTTATTTATGTTTGGGAAAATTAACACCAAATCCATAATTTACATACATATAACAATAAAAACAATAAATCATGCAAATTATAATTTTTCCTCTGCTGATGATAAATACTATGAGTAAAGTGTGACAATATACAGTTTTGCATCAGTTAGCTTAAACTATGTCAGTCGAGGAAGGGGAGGGTGGAGGGGAACATAGGAGTGGGATAAAGGTAAAAAGGACTAGAGTAGATTAAAAGGTGGTTTAAGTTATCTAGTTTGAGAGCAGTCGTGTAATGGATTTTAATTTAATATCACGTATAGTTGAGTTAAAAATGTCAATGTGATAATAATTTAAGTTAAATCTGTATGTAGATCTGTAGATAAAAGAGTTTTGTTTGAAATTGGTTTTACAATGAGGGATATAAAAGTAAGTGGCTGGCTGTCTGCTGTTGCGATTTGGGATATGAAATAATAGGCGTTTGAGAATATCAGGGCTATCAACTAAGTTCCGTGCGATTTTAAATAACATTACGGAATCCGCTATATTTCTTCGGCAAGTTAATGTCTGCGAAATACTTCCTAAATCGCGCACAGATGGCGGTAGTATCAATATGATGGCGGTGAGAAAATCTCAACAGATGGCAATAGTATGCAGAAGTAAAACAAAAATAAGAGTTTGATATTGAAAACAAGATCTCGCGCAGGTGCAGAGTTAATATCTAACAGGTTGTCTTTGTACGGTGTTTGGTCGTGGACCAAATGGGCGTAGCTCGTTCAATGAATAATGTTATACTTGTGAGTTATTCATCCAGTGCTCACGGTGAGCGGCAACTGAATAAAAAACACACAGATTCCGCTTGAACGATGATTGACAAAATTATTCATGTTGTCATGTGGCATTTCAAATAAAAAATATTACTTGTAGTATAATTATACCTACCTACTTATGATGAATTTGTCGTCCTTCTAAAACTGATATGAAGCTAATTAGTCTTGTATATTGACTGCGATCTGGCGTGCAAAACTTATTCTATGTTAATAAATATGTACGTATATCTCGCCAGGAGATTTAATAGGTGCAGTCCTCCGGTAAAAATGCAACTATTCCAGACATACTGCATGAGCTTTTACACTAGCGAACTATGAATAACATATACACAAGGCGTTATGGATACACTCCGAGTGCAATATAACCACGCTTACAGGGCGCTGTTCGGCCTCCCTTGGAGATGCAGCGCCTCGCAGATGTTCGCAGAGCGAAGGGTGCATGGGTTCGCTGCTTTGATGCGCCACAGAATAGCCGGGACGAGTCACCGGAGATCGGAAAACACTCTTGTCCAGGCTGTCGCCCAGTGGCAGGGCGCGCCCCTACATCGTAGATGGAGAATTTCCCTCAGGCCACTTAGCATAAGTTAAATATGTTATTTTATTTTAATTTAATTTAATTTTTATTAATTTTTTATATTCTATTTCTACATCTTGTAATTTTTTATTGTTTTTTAAATGTATTCTTTCTTATATGGCAGACAGAGTATTGCACTCACCGCTTTGTTCTGCTGAAATAAAGACATTATTATTATTATTTACGCACCAAATTAATGAAAAACAATTTTCATTAGTCAAATTACAATGAGGAACAACTATATCAGTCACCGGAAAAGAAAAATCACCCAGTTTAATTCATTTAAAGCTTTGTAAAGTTTCAAGTTTTTGTATGGCTTATAGGTTATTTTTTTATTATTTATTTACGTAAAAACCTATTATATCTCCAATTAATTTATTGTATTATATATAAAATTGGTTTTAGGTACTTAGTATGTTTATTTTAAATATAAAGAAAAAACTGACAAGAAAAATGCGTGTTTATTTGCATATTTGCCGAAAAACTGTTAGGCAGGTAAGTACCTATATTATGTTGACTCACCTCGTTCCGAAGGGGGTAATACACTTACCACAAACGAGACTTTTGTGCCATATCTAAGTTGTTTTTTTTACATATATTCAGGTAATCCTAGAAAAACTATTCGACAATCGATCTGCATTTTAAAAAACGATTTTTTACGATATTATATAATATTTATCAAATTCCGACGAAATTACTCACCCCTCCCAAAAAATTCAGTACAATTTACATTTGAGTGCCAGTGACGGATACTGCCGCACGTACCTTGTCTGTGGCCGCGCCAGTATGTACCGTGACATCACACACTTATCGGCCGGCCGCAAATATCAACAATTTGACGGTTTATATCTTCGGTACTATACAGCATTTTCTAAAAATTCTAAATGTTCTGTCCTCACCATTCTCTAATGCTGATGACAGAACAGAAGAGATTTTTCTAAGTCATATTAGCTTGAATGATTGCACTTTCTATCTCAAATTCTAATAAAACACGTAATGTCATATTTGAACGAGTCCACTGTTTAAATTGTTTGTTTTTCTGTTTAATGGCACCCGTAGTGAAACAATAAATAGATATTAACATTTTTAAGATACTTTCCGATAAGGTATTGGGAAAACAAAATTAAATAGTAGAAAATAATATTAACATAACCCAAATGAAACATGAAAACGGAAAAAAATACAGAAAATAAAAAGATTTCAGTCTCATCTGGGACTCGAAACCCAGGACCTTTGCCTATCCGGGGCAACCGCTTAACCAACTTAATAGCTGTCAATAATATGGGATTAAAAATGGAGAACAATATTTACAAATTTTGAATTTGAGATATTATATCGATGAAGATGACATAAATTGAATTGGTCTCATTAGCTAAGTTGGTTAAGCGGTTGCCCCAGACAGGCAGAGTTCCTGGGTTCGAGTCCCAGATGCGACTGAAATCTTTTTATTTTCTGTCGTTTTTTTTCGTTTTCATGTTTCATTTGGGTTATGTTAATATTATTTTCTACAATGATTAAATATTACAATTAAATCTCAATAAAATAATTAATAATTAAAAATTATATGGCTTTATAGCTCAAGCCATGACTGTCAAATAATCTAAACAATGCTGCCGTATTAAGGAAGATACAGTGTTTTTACTTACCACGGCAGAATACGTCACCTCTACCAAGTGAGTGCTGGGCACCAAATAAGATTAGTAAAAAAACGTAGAATGTAAAAATAATGTACACTTTTTCCACGCTTAAAAATTCTCAGCAGGAACACATGCAGGAACTCACATGAGCACAGCCGTACTGCAGAAATTTTGAAAGAATTAATATGGTACACTTGTAAATAACATGAAATTACCAGTCTACCACATAACATAGAACTTCCAAAGATCTGAGGTGTGCACGCCGCACTTAGCATTAGAATTTCAATAAGGAACTACATTCCAATATATATATATATTTTTTATCAATTATAACATTCAAACTTAAATACCAATATATTTCGTTTTTTTCTAAAGTTAGCTTTCATAGTTAAGATAATTTAATAGTATCAAGTTTTCAAATGCCGCAAAACGCTCCAATGGCAGGTCGGTTTTGATCACTTTTGAGGTTAGAATGTCAAATGTCAAAACAAGGATGCGCTTTACCGTACATAATTGTACATTATATTCATGGTAAACCATAACTAAACATAAGTGATAAAATTGTGTACCTTTTTAGGAACTTTAACTCAAAGAATAATAAAAGTATTGATCATTAACATTATTATAATATCCGTATTGATAATTGGTTTGATCATTAATACCCGAATTTCTTTCATTAGTAATAGTTGTATATTTTGAACAAGAATTATAGAGTCTTAAAGTCACCCAAATCAAGTCAAAATTTTGCTAAAACTAAAAAAATGCATACGAGTATTTAAAATACAAAACAAAATCGAAAAATAAAAACTTTCATGCTAATCCAAAAACAGAATACGCACCTTACGTCAGATGTTCTAAATGCAATGGTACCAATATAACAAGGTGTTTTGATGAGCTGATTTCTTAATCACTTTTAAATGACGATTTATAAATTCTACGCATAATTAATTATGTTTAATGAAATATGTATATGAATATATATTTTTAAAGTCATTATATTTTTCACTGGAGTTCCTTATTCGCGCATTCCCAACTAGAATTAACTGCTTGTCCAGTATCCTGACACCGCGCTCCTAGCATTTAATGCAGTTTCCAACAAACAAATAAAAAAATTGCAGTCAAAGGGGCAAACGATCAGTTGTGACCGTTCAACTATTTCTTGATCCTTGCTCGTACTTGTTTAGGTCATGCGTCGCACGACGGAGCTAACGCTATTTGCCTTGGCACTACCATTCTAGCGACGGGACAAAGGTCCATATTTTTTAAATATATACTTATAAATCATTTATAGGTACGTGTTGTATAGCTCATAGCTTCAAAACCTCTCGATTCTAGTTGTTCCGTATGAGAACAGAATGACGCCAAAGCTGTTATTTTTTATATGGAAGGAAGTAAAGAGTGCTGGACTGCTACAATCAGAGGGGGGTTCAAAATTAACATTTAATTCGCAATTAAAAATTTTCACATACACAAAATATTTTTCACCACAGATTTTTACCTGCATAAATATATTTTATTACCTCCAGTGCCAATTAATTTTATTTGCTCAGTTTCGCCTGCGGCGCTTTTCCATGGCATCTTCAATGAGTTAACATTTTTAAAAATACTAAAAGATATCACGGCTAAATATTTTTTTGGAAATTGATTTCCGAATGGGAAAAATCGACAAATCGATGCAAAATTTTCACCCGCGGCGCATTCTTCCATTTGTAAATTAATTGTATAATTTACATGTCTTAAAAATGGACAGAATTTACTAATTTCATTGTGGACAAGAAAAACAGAAATAGCAAAATATTTCGTTCATACGCCACTACAATATACAACAAAATGACAAGATGACCTTTATTGGATTTTATATGACAATGCAATAACTAATTCAGTCATATGTAATTAAAATGTGAATTACCATTTGAAAATTGTAAAATATATTTAAAATGGGGGAGGCGCCAATCATATTCTTTTGTCCCCAGGCGCCAAATACCCTAGCTACGCCTCTGGTTGGAATGTATATGATTGCTGGCGAGTACGGTCCGCGATTCAAGCAAGTGCAGAGACGAGAAGGAACGGACCATTGTAAATTTATCATCCGGCTTGTGCGTTCTATTGGCAAACATTTCTAGTATTGTGTGAAAACGTAAATTAGCAAAAGCGCTTACATGTAAAACTGGTCATTCGTGAGAATTAAATCATTGGATATCTAAATAATTACTCACAGAGCTGCCGTAGTATTAACCAGTCGCGACCAAAACCGCAAGATTGTACATGAAATAGCTTTATTGAAGGAAATACTTGGAATTCTTTTGATATTTACGGAGTATGTCTTGCCGAGATAAAAAAAAATGCGCGCGGGTGGTCCGCGTTTTAGTCCAACGTTTATTTAATTGCACATCGTTGCTTGATTGCGGAAATGTATCTACATATATATATATAATGATACGTGGGAATAGCTAGACATACTTCGCCCTGCAGGCGGACAAAATAGGAACTAACTAACAAAAGTACATACTTACTATATTTAAATCAAGAGTTTTGTTCTCACAAAATCTTCATCGATTATTTTGTATTTTTGGGAAGTATTTTTACGAGAGATGGAAATACTGATATTAAAAGAAGGGTGGATGCAGGAAACTCCATTAACGGAGGACTGAACGCTGTTCGCGATAGCAAAAAGTTGTCCAAAGAAGCGAAGCTAGCAGTCCACAATGGAGTACTGATACCAACCCTGATGTATGGCAGTGAGGCATGGATTTGGCAGAGGAAGGATGAAAGTAAACTGAATGCTGTGGAAATGAGATCCCTGAGGCGAATGTGTGGTAAAACCATGTATCGTGTGAAAAATGTTGAGATTCGTAAAGAATGTAAGACTGATGTAAGCGTAATGAGTAAAATTAAGAAAGGGACGCTTAGATGGTTTTGGTATGTGCAGCGTATGAATGAAAAAAGGAGTGTAAGATGAATATATGACGCAAATGTGAATCGAACAAGAAGCTGGGGACGCCCGAGGGAAACATGGCACGATCAAGTGAATTAAATACTTGAGTCGGGCCATGTCAGAAGTCGGAATAATAAAAGAGAATGTATGAGACGATGTATGAATGTGAACGAAGCAAGAAGTGTATGCCAAGATCAAGTTGTTTGGCGGTCCGTCCTCTCTGCCTACCCCTGCGGGGAAACGGCGTGATGGTTAGTTAGTTAGTTAGTTACACTTGCAACTTTCAACCCTTTTGACCACCTTTTATTTAATTTAACTATTTTTATTTTTAATCCAGCAGAACTGGGTGGATAGTGCAAACCCAATCTGCTATATTACATGAGATACCTATATACAATTATAAATAAAGAAACGAATAAAAAAAAGGGATAATTAATGCGGAAAAAATAAAATATTAATAATAATTACAATACGATAATTACATAAAAATAAAATAATGAAAATGAAAACATAGTAGTTAATAATAACATGGAATAAATTAAGGGATCGTCTTTCAGGGTGGTAGTCACCTCATCTGCATCCATCGCTCATTGAGTGGAGAGCTGAGCCACTCGGATGCAGCCACGACAATGGCGTTGGTTGACTACCGTGTCCTGCCCCAGAAGCAGGCTAGTCGGTGGCGAAGTAAGGCGGGGAATGAGTCAATGAGTGGACCCTCCCTTGGGTGAACATCGTAGAGGCACTGCAGAACCTTGGGAGTTGCATGTATGTGTTGTAGCACACCCTCAGCTTGTCTCTTTTATTTATTTGCGCCGCTGAGTATTGCGTCCACAGCTAAGATGTGTATAGGGCAGTGTAGTATGCGGAAACGGCCAAATCAATTTTAGAACGGATAAAAAAATGCCACGTGTGAAAAAAATTCCATCTCCACGATCAAAACAACAAGAACATTTAAATTTAAAAAACGGTTGCTATTAAATAAGCAATAATATCATAACTCACATCCGTCACTTCTATGATTTCACAAACAACGCTGCAGCCCTATAAAATTGAACCCATAAAAATACTAATAATAGCGCGCATAAAGGTCAAAACGATAAATTAATGCTGCTTATTTTTAGTTATTTTATTTTATTTTGTTAAGGTTCACGGGCCGCGGGGTCGTGCATCACTGCCCTAATAATATTTTTTTTAATTCCTAGTAGGTAGGTCTAGGTAGGTACTATGTGTGCGTGTTATCCATTTTGCTGAATACGAAGGTACGTACCCTGTGTCTTCCCTCGTGCTTTTATAATTTAAAATTCATTATATTCTATTATTGCTACATCAACAAACAATGATAATAACAAATGGCAATTAAGCGTGTCGCAATCAGTGAGTAATTCAACGGATGCCATTTTTTTTCTTGTAAAAAAGACAAACATCCGTGCTATAATATTGTAATAGCTTCTATCGATGGCCACAGTCACGAAGGGACGTCATTCTTCATCTCGAAGTAGGTAGGTACTTACTAACTTACCTGTCCAATAATAAAGCATTATTTATTCCCAAGTAGGTACTTGGTATCTAGCTTCCCAACACTAAAGCATTCTTTATTCCCAATTAAGTACTTGGTACCTAGCTGCCCAAGACTACAGCATTCTTTATTCCCAAGTAGGTACTTGGTACCTAGCTGCCCAACACTAGAGCATTCTTTATTCCCAAGTAGGTACTTGGTACCTAGCTGCCCAACACTAGAGCATTCTTTATTCCCAAGTAGGCACCAACACTGAGGTAGCATGTCCAACACTGAGGCATTCTTTATTCCCAATTAAGTAATTGGTACCTAGCTGCCCAACACTACAGCATTCTTTATTCCCAAGTAGGTACTTGGTACCTAGCTGCCCAACACTAGAGCATTCTTTATTCCCATGTAGGCACTTGGTACCTAGCTGCCTAACACTAGAGCATTCTTTATTCCCAAGTAGGTTCTTTGTACCTAGCTGCCCAACACTAGAGCATTCTTTATTCCCAAGTAGGCACATGGTACCTAGCTGTCCAACACTGAGGCATTCTTTATTCCCAAGTAGGTACTTGCTACCTAGCTGCCCAACACTAAAGCATTCTTTATTCCCAAGTAGGTACTTGGTACCTAGCTGCCCAACACTAAATCATTTTTTATTCCGAAGTAAGTACTTGATACCTAGCTGCTCAACACTAAAGCATTGTTTATTCCCAAGTAGGTACTCGGTACCTAGCTGACCAACACTACAGCATTATTTATTCCCAATTAGGTACTTGCTACCTAGCTGTCCAAAACTAGAGCATTCTTTATTCCCAAGTAGACACTTGGTATCTAGCTGCCCAACACTACAGCATTCTTTATTCCCAAGTAGGTTCTTGGTACCTAGCTGTCCAAAACTGAGGCATTTTTCATTCCCAAGTAGGTACTTGGTACATAGCTATCCAACACGAAGGCATTCTTTATTCCCAAGTAGGTACTTGGTACCTAGCTGTCCAACACTGAGGCATTCTTCATTCCCAAGTAGGTACTTGGTACATAGCTGTCCAACACTGAGGCATTCTTTATTCCCAAGTAGGTACTTGGTACCTAGCTGTCCAACACTGAGGCATTCTTTATTCCCAAGTAGATACTTGGTATCTAGGTGCCCAACACTAAAGCATTCTTTATTCCCAAGTAGGTACTTGGTACCTAGCTGTCCAACACTGAGGCATTCTTTATTCCCAAGTAGGTACTTGGTATCTAGGTGCCTAACACTAAAGCATTATTTATTCCCAAGTAAGTACTTGGCACCTAGCTGTCCAACACTGAGGAATTCTTTATTCCCAAGTAGGTACTTGGTACATAGCTGTCCAACACTGAGGCATTCTTTATTCCCAAGTAAGTACTTGGTACCTAGCTGCCCAACACGAAAGCATTCTTTATTCCCAAGTAGGTACTTGCTACCTAGCTGTCCAATGCTAAAACATTCTTTATTCCCAAGTAGGTACTTGGTACCTAGCTGTACAATACTGAGGCATTCTTTATTCCCAAGTAGGTACTTGCTACCTAGCTGCCTAACACTAGAGCATTCTTTATTCCCAAGTAGGCACATGGTACCTAGCTGTCCAACACTGGGGCATTCTTTATTCCCAATTAAGTAATTGGTACCTAGTTGCCCAATGCTAAAACATTCTTTATTCCCCGGGTACTTAGGTGTCCAACACAGAAGCATTCTGTTGTATCAATGTACCACTGGCTAAGGTTAAAAACATGGCATTCTTTGTGGCATAAAAGGTAATAGGAAATAATTAATCATTATATCAAGCAGAGAAACTGGTTACACTTTATACGAGTACCTCATATACCTGAATTACTTACCATGAACCTGTCAATAAGGTAATGGTCCTGCAGTTGTACAATGATGCCAGCGAATTCCATTGTATTGATGTGAGGAGTGTGCGGACACGTCACACCGGAGTTTTAATTACCCGGACCAATGGGACTATATCATCCCCGATTTTAAGGAATGTTGTGAAGTGAAATAAATTAAGAAAGGGCGAGGAAAACAAAAGGGAAGCTGCAGCAAGTTAAAAAAAAATATTTATATTTAAACGCCTTCGAAATCGAAGCATTTATATGAAGTACTAGCTTATGTGTACCCGGCCTTGCTCGGGATATTATTTATTTTTTGGAATAAAGTTATGAAGTTGTGAATTCTTGCTTGTCGTTTGGGTGCTAGAATTGATTTGACAGCGAAAGTAATGTGTGAATTTTGCTACTACTATTACTATCTTTAAACAAAGAAGCAATAATTTGAAAAATTTATTTCATTCCAAACATTTATTTTTTCAAAACATATTTAAATAAGAGTTCTTTGGTAGGTACCTACTTGTCTTTTCAATTTTGACAATATTCTACCCAAACAAAGCTTCTTCTTTTGAATATGAAATCGGCCTAACCTCAATACAACATGGAGGGTTCTATATTTTTAAAACTAATTTTAAAACGTTATAGCAACAGTTTTACATATTGAATTTCATTCAAACTACTCTCTAAACCTTTCCGGCACTAATAAAAACAAACTGTACTATTTTCAGCGAAACCGGTCTAGTAATTTTCGAAAAAATCGAGAACACACAGACAAACATTTTTTTTAATATAGAGATTAAAGAAAGAAGTTAAATTACAAAAATACATAATTTCACACTAACACTGTTATATATTAGATTTTATTGTAAAATATGTAAAAGCCCCCGACAGATTTATACAATGTAATAAATAAAGGCTGAAAAGCTGTGCCTACCCTAATAGAAAAGAACAATTAAAAAAATGTTTCAGCGTGTTTCAATGTTTTTAATGAAAATTTCACTGTAAATGCGTACATTCTCTTCCCCTTGTCCTAGTCGGGTCGGGGACCCATCACATCGACAAGGCACCTCCAGGCGTGCCTGTCCTGTGCTACGGCAATGACATCCGTCCATAGTAGGTCCAGCCTCTCCTCGCACATCCTCTGGAGTTGCTTCTCCCACCTGTGTCTGGGGCGGCCCACTGGACGGAAGGAAGACTCTCCGGGACAACATGTCTTCCCAAGCCACCTCAGTTGCAGTCAGTGATGATGAAAAAAAGTTATTTTTTAAATAACTTAGCAAAAAGACAGACAGTAAAACTTTTCGAACATTATAATTCGACGAACTTACAGTCTCACATTTTATAGTAGACCAAAAAATTAGGGCAATGGCAACACCAAGATGGTTCATAGGAAGATGAATGTAAGTTTAAAAAAAGCACAGTGGTTCAGATGCATTTTTTTTTACTTTACTAAATGATATCCAGAAATTACTTACTTAGAAAGTACTTTCTAAAAGAGATGATTCTACATCTTATTCTAAGACAATTATATTATTTGCAAGGAAGATAATTACATGGAAAGGCATTTTTTTTTGTATTTCTGAAATGTAATATTCATTTATTAGACGTTACAAAAATAAATCACAAAACAGTTATGATGTTTTTCCTGTGGGTGTTACTGTTTGTTTACAAATAATGAACTGTTAAACTCGAAAGTGAGGTATAACCTCAAATCCGAATGTACATGGTTATATAATTGTTTAAAAATCGGCATAAATAATAATAATAATATTTATTTATTTGAAACACATTATTTAAAAACAACATTTAGGAAAGCTTTGACTGCCCAACTAGGAACAAATCCCGTTTCAGGACAATCAAATTGACAAGTTTAGTTCATATTAAGTGCCATTATACAAAAATAGAAGGGAAAAAACCTAGTATTGACATAGTATGGTAATATAATATATCTAGAAAAATATTGTATAAAAATTAAGTATAAAGAGATTATGTATATGTGTTTGATAGGTACTGGTCGGTGTGCTATGAGGAAAAAAATGCGTTTAAAATTTAAAATCTACGTATTTTGTTATTCATAAATCATTTGTAAGCATATTCTAAGTTGGACGCGAGCTTCCTCACTCCAAATTATGGTATACAACGTTTGGAAACGTCAAAAACCTTAGGTGTTGCCATAGTAATGAACATTTTTTTGTTCCAATTACAATATTCTGCCAAACTGTACATAGGTACACATATACTGTCCGTTTCTAGTAAGAAAAAAGACTGACGGAATTATATTACATAAATATGCCACAATACATAATCCTAAACATGTGTTGTTCTCCTCAACTCTAATTTTTGCTCGTAATAAGGTCTATTCATACGAGTATCTGCCAGCACCGCGCAGTGCAGATCAGTACAGTACAGACGCGACTACATTAGTTGCCCTACGAACACATTCAGGCACGGGCCAGCACCGACCGAGATTGTCGGCGAGAATATTTTGACGTGCTGGTGGCAGCTTGTCACGTCAACGCCTGCGCAGTTAGTGTGGACACATATTTTTAACGCCGTCATCTTCGTCAGTTGGAGTCATATATATTATTGTTTACCTATTTTTATTTGTATTTACATATTAATATTTACCTATTTTTATTTTTAATATTATGTACTTATTACTATTTACTTATTAATATTTACTTCATATTTAATGGGTATTATTATATGCTTATTACTATTTACTGATTATTATTTACTTATTATTATTTAATTATTTTATCTAATTTGTATTATTTATTTACTATTATTTACTTATTAATATTTACTAGTTTTTATTCATGTATTATTATTTACTTATTACTATTTACTGATTATTATTAAATTGCAAGGCCGCTCATCTCAACACAGGATTGTCCTAGTGAGATGAGTGGATAATTTAAAAATTTTAATGTAAATCAAATTTAATGTTATTATTAAATTCTGCAAGTATTTTTAGTTGTTATTATTGTGACAGCTGTTTCGGCGTTTAAGGCCATTTTCAAAATGTGGTTAATCCACATTGCGACGACTTATTTATATGATTTAATTTACCCCCACTCCTTTAAAATTTGGATGGATGGGTAATGATTTATTTCGGCCTTAAACGCCGAAACAGCTGTCACAATAATAACAACTAAAATACTTACAGGACTTAATAATAACATTAAATTTGATTTACATTAAATTTTAAAAAAATTAAATGGAGTTCTACGAATTAAACACAAAAACAATTAATGAGTGGATAATGTTTTTGTTTTCATAATTAAATTTAAGAATAAGAATTAATAAATAATAATATTAATAATAATGATTTATTATATTCCAAAATTTCATTTACAAAATATGAAACAACATTATACTAAATTAATGAGCTTGATGCAAAAAATTAAAATAATTGTGTTTAAAGTGCAGTTGAGTGGTTTCGGTGTTAGTGTGTGTTTGGTCTATATTGTCCATTTCAGATCTCGCTATGTAACGTATCCAGTGTTTATTTATTTGATTTTGAAATTTATTATGGCAGTTGTGATTTTTGAAGGATAGTGGGATATTGTTGTAGAGTTTAGTACCATAGTATAAGAAGTTTTTTGTCCAAATGTTTTGTTTGTGGTTACTTGTTGTATGTGTTTTTGACTCTGAGATCTAGTGTTTCTAATATGTGTGATTGTTGTTATTTCTTTATTTGTTTGTATTTATGAATGTAAAGTAGTATTGTTTTAGAGTATAATTGTTTTATTGACTAGGATTATAAAATGCTCAAATATGTTGTGGCGGAGGCTAATGCTCAGTTGACAGCTGTACTCGCGTCTGTGCTGTGCTGCACGGTGTAATATGAATACTCGTGTCTGTGCCGTTTCTGCGCTGTACTGTTCTGCACTGCGCGGTGTTGGCAGATGTGAATAAATCCATATTCTCTATATGTTTGTATAATAACACATTATGATTGGCGCTTCGATTTCAAGTATAAGCTAAAGAGAGGATGACAAAGGGGTTATTGCGTCGTAATATGAAATGATTGCATAATGAATACATACATGCATTCTTTGACATGACACATGGCGTTCTGAAGTACGCAAATCTCCAGGGACAAGAGATAACGTTCTTAGAAATAATAATTATTACGATTAGTTTTTTTTTAATATGTTGGTATTACCCTCGGAGTTATTCATTCCCATATTGTTGTTCAATATCAGGTTATGTTTTGATTTTTGTAAATAGTGACATTTTGTATCACACATAAACACGTTCCATGATTGTATATATTATCACTGAAAACAAGGGCAACAATTATTACATCATTTATTTAAAAATGTAAATATATTAGTTGTAAGTCTCTATTCTTAAACAATAGATGTTAGCCATACAACAATGTTGTTTAAAAGACTCACCTGTTCATAAGCATGATTGTCACTAGTTTTAAGTCACTAGTTATAGGTCTTAGTTGTATGTCGCTAGCTATATAAGTCTTAGATGTAAGTCACTAATTATAAGACCGAATTAGTAAGTTTCTAGTTATAAATCTTAGCTGTAAGCCATTAGTAAGTAAGTAACACGTGCGACCACAAATTGATTCACCAGTATAAAATGAATCGACAGCATCTCCTGTCCCGATCTTATCTTCCTCTTCCTCTCCCCCCTTCCTTCTTATTTTGTTTTTTCTTTATCTTGTTAGCTTCATAAATAAAATATTTGTATTTAACCACTGTTAGCAGAAGAAACTTTGTTGGCTTACCTTTTGTTAAATTTCCTTTATATGTATTTGTTTTAAAAACTGTTTGTTTCTTACAAATAAATAAATAAATTAGTAATAAATCTAATACGTAAATTATTAGATATAAGTCTAAGGTATAGGTTAGATAAATTATGTTGTAAAGCGCCTTTGAGGTGATTTTCTCACGAAAACGGTGTTATATAAATAATCCATTCATTATTATTATTATGAATAATAAAGTGGAACACAAGAAATTAATGGAATCGTAAATTTCGTAATCCAAAAGTCTGGCCATTCGGGCCTTGCATTTCTACTACAAAAATGATTTCATCATCATTTTATTTCGATCAAATGGAATAGGAGTAGTGTAAGAGAGACATAGCACTGTATTTTCATATGCTTTCCCTGGGCTAAAACTAAAAGGCACTAAGTTGAAGGCACACCTATATAATATTTTATTATTAATTATATTTAATTGAATATTACCACTCTTTCTAATTTCTGAAATTTCAATTTTTTCTAATTGTAAACAGGTTGTATTTGAATGTAAAATTTTTAAACCTTTATTTATGTCAAAAGAACGATTTGTTTCCAAAATATAAGTGGTGATTACAAAGTAATTTTTAATTCAATTATAAAAACTTTTATTTGTCAATAAGTTATTATATCCCGGATTGCACCTGGTTTTCAGCGAACCTCTAGAAATCAGATAAAGTTAATATTGCATTAAATAAATACACCTAAATAAAAATTTTTAAAATTAAATCTAAAAATACAATTTTTTTTTACAAGTATCCATTTCATTATTTATCAATTATGATGTTGTGCGGCCGACTGTGCAGTCAGCAACCATTCGCTGCAGAACTTTTTGAAGCACTGCAGTGATGTCGATCTTTGGTAGACAGTGGTATTATGGAGGAATTATGTTATTTAATAATTAATTACTTAATCCGGCCCTGTTTGTAAACGAGAAAGTCGTTAAAAACACGGGGGTTTTGGTGACGTCAATCGAAAAAAAAAACATTTTTCCAAATAGTAACAGTCGCCAAGAAGAGATTCGTCATTATTTAGTTATTTGAGGACATTTTTACAAACCTGCGCACACTGAGAGCATAAAAACAAATTCTATTAAAATTGAAAGCATCTTGTTTCTAGTTGGCTTGGCAATAAAATGTAGACATTCAATAAAGTAGAACATAATTTTTTCAGAAGATACTGTGGCAATACCAAGTTCCTAACTAGGCATGTCTTGGAAATATAGCTCACTTTCAAAATTTTCACATTCGAATTTGACAGTTCTTTTAAGGAACAATGCAAAATATGATAATTTTCCTTTTTTTATATATTTTTTTTATATTGTATTTTTGATTTTTGAATTTGATTTTGTTTTGTTTTGTTTGTTTGTTTGTTTTTTTTTTTCTTAATTTTATTTATTTATCTAACATACATGATTATTTCGATATATAAATATCAGAATTACAAAAATCTCATTTTTCGCGTAATTGTCTTCCTTCCAAATGTAATTTTGGATCATCTCCTCTTGGACCATTGTACCTTTTTAAACTTACAATAATTGTACTATGGGCCATCTCAGTGTTGTCGTAAATGTTTTAAACGATCGCAGCGCCCTAATGTTTGTCTATTATAAGATGTCAGACTGTACGTATAGGCAGACCTATTTATACAGAAAAGGCACATTTCTGAAGTAGGTACTTATCTAAAATCTTATCGTTTGGGAGCCCTGACGACACTAATTCTAATAATACGAGTACGATGCTAATTCCGAAATGGTTGGCATGAAGATTCGTTGCCAGCCCATCGCAATATCGCATCAACAGGCGCCAGCCACCTTGTGTGCTTATTGATAGGTCTGCCGCTAGTGTTGCCATCTAAATATATATAAATTTCGAGTATGTATATATGTTTGTTTCATTATCTTTATTGTTTGTCCTTTGTAAGAGCTTAGCTTCCTGCACTGTTCACTGTGCCACCCCCAAAGAGAGCGGTACCATTGAGAGGGAGGGTTTCCTTTGACCCTGATCTCCCATTCTGTCGGCTGGAGTGAGTTACATAGTCCCCAGTGTTCTTCAGAAGTCTCTTCTTCACTATCTTACCATCTTCACAAGGGTCACGTCTATCCACTGGGCTGCCGGGGATGGTGTGAAGGGTTCGAGGGGCCATCTTCCAATCCCACTGCTTGCTGTCTCCCATTGGGACTGCCTGTGTACAATTCATTTTGCCAATGAGCGTGATGCCGCGTTAAAATATACATGATATTCATTTTATGTACAGGCAGATACTTACCTGGCAGGTCACTTGAGATAAAGACTGTTCATTAGCGAAATTTAAATTGAGAACATACTCGTATATTGGAGATACTATTTAATCCTGGGGTTACGGGGTCGAATTAAACACGGTAAAATGTAGTTTTTTAACAGTAACAATGTGGTGTATTTCACCTTGACCTCCGAGGTCACCGGAGGGAGCAAAAGGATAAATTTATGTTAAAAAAAAAACGAAACGTACTGGGAATAAAAATGGAACATTCGACTTCAGTTACAAAACGTTCAAATTTCGAGATCACTGCTACGAGTTCGAACACCTCGATGCTATTTTGTTTTTTTCTACGATCCATGTTAGGTAGGGATAGGGGTAGCTGTAGGGTTAATTATAACAATATTATTTCTTAACAATTGTTATTTCCATCTTAAAATTAAACCCAGTTTATTAGAATTCATAACCTCATAGCTTTACTCCAAACCATTAATAACCCCGAGCAAGGCCGGGTATCCTTCAATTAGTCATTCATTATTTATATCTGGCTCCAATCTCTCCCTCATAAGTAAGTTAGGTAGCTATTAGGTAGTGTAATCTGACATTTTATAGTAGACATAAAATGGGGGCGCTGCGATCGTTTAAAACGTTTTAAATGACAACACTAAGATGGCTCATAGGAAGATTATTGTAAATAAACATACTCTAAGTTGGACACGATCTTCCTCGCTCGAAAATCTTCATACATTATCCATAAATCATTTGTAAACATACTCTAAGTTGGACACGAGCTTCTTCGCTCGAAATTCTGGTAAACAACGCTGAAATACGCAGTCCGCGTTCCAATGTGTATTGGTTTATTCATTTTAAATAAATTGTGGCAACGAATTAATAAATAAGTTCATCAAAATACGTGATTGAAAAAAATTCTCACAGCAAACGTCAAAAACCTTGGTGTTGCCATAGTAATGAACATGTTTAGTTCCGATTGATTGTCTACATGCGTACAATATTCGCTTATTTTATTTGGCGCCGCGTATTTTGCACTAAATGTTTATAGGTCCGACGTTTCAAATATTATAATATTCAAACGAGAACGAACAATCGTTTACATTATGTTCTCAGTTCAAGATGTCTTCGGCCACAAGTCACAAGTCAAACAGGCGATAACCCGACGAATCGTCAAATAAAATCAAACACATGCAAATATGATGTCACGATGGAAGAAATGGAATAGTGTGCGTTGAAATAATGTAGCCCGGTCCGGTAGACATCTTGGCGACTTGACTTGACTCCGCTCGGCGCTCTCGGTTGGCCGGAGAATATATATCTACAATAGCGATAATAATATGGATGCCTGTGTGTTGTGTGTTGTACTGTACATATATTATATTGTGTCTATGTGTGTGTGTGAGGTATGGCGTGAGACTGTGAGGCTATGTTGTTGGCATAAGGCGGTATCAGTTGACACTGTTGGTAGTAGGTTTTCACGATAATATTATTATCATTATCTCCGCGGTAGGTACCTACGTGGAAGTTCTCACATCACATATTGATAAATATATTTTAGTGCATGTTTACAATAATATAATGCGCAGATAAAATGATTTTGCATTCTCGGGGTACCTACCTCATGTTTTACATTGGTTATGCTATGAATTTGAGTTTATTTTATATTGGTTATGTTATGAATTTGATTTTTCGGGTCAAGCGACAAAATGCTTAGCACATAATATCACGGGGCAATGACGATCTAGTTGCGGTGGCTTGGAACTTTTCTGACGAAAAGCAAGAAACTGGAGGCGTGAAGTGAGTACCAAAGGAAGCGGGAAGCAAGAAGCATGAAGGAAGAAGCTGTGGGAGCGGGAAGCGGACGCAAATAGGAATTGAAAGCGGGAAACGGGAAACCGGAAGTAAGAAACTGTGAACAGCTGAAACTGTGAAGTAGGAAACATGAAGCAGAAAGCGGGAAACTAGAACCAGCGGGAAGCGCGAAGTGGGGAGAATGTAGCAGGAAGCAAGAATCGGGAAGCTAGAATCAGTGGGATGCAAGAACCAGCCCGAAGCGTAAAGTGGGAAGGATTTAGCACGAAGCAAGAAGCGGGAAGCTAGAACCAGCGGAAACAAGAAGCAGCCGGAGGCGTGAAGTGGGGGGAAAAATTGGAAGCAAAAATCAAAAACCTAGAATCCTTGAATGGGAGTGCTAAAATTCGTTTCGTAACATATATCGTATATCTTTCTCTTTCTGTTGTCGATTTTCGCAATACAATGACATCTCGTTATTTAGTTTTTTATATCTTGTTTGAGAATCATGTACAGGCTTGTCCCCAGCTCGTCACGTAGTTAGGTACGTATGCACTAAAAAAACGTGGCTTCAATGTTGTGATAATGACACGAACAAATCAATTTTCAAAATGACGACATGTAAACCAAAACAATATCCAGTGATAGCATAGATAATAAAAACAAAGCGTGCTATTTATGGCATGGAAGGGTGCCGATTGTCGTCGAGCTGCGACCAAATCGCAGGGGCTATTAAAGTGGCTATGCGATGAAAGTAATTCGTTTGGTGTGTAAATGCATTCTATTCAATATAACTCAGGAAATTCGACAAATGATTCATCTGTAAACTCCATGCGGGTATTTAGGAAAATGCATAACGTTTCAAAATATAAAAAATCTCAAACTGTAATCCTTAAATTCTATCTAACACGTTCAAAATTTTCTGAAAATTGGTGCAGTTTGAAAACAAGTGAAACCAATTTTTAACGTTTTAATTAAAATTCCAATACTTTTTTTAAAAACATTAACAAAGCACTAAGGAAAATAATTTCAGTCAGGGTCTATGTCATCCTTGAAGGATGCTGTGTCCCCCACACAATACCCCCCATATTTTTAAAGAAACGAAGGAGAAGGAGTTTTGGGAAGGGAAAAGGTATGAGATTTGGGTAAGAATCTGCGGGTCAGTGTGTCCGGGAGTGTCCAACGTATTAATCCATCCCTCTCACAGCGGTGCAATGCGTCCAAGAGAGTACGACTGGAGAAGTCAAAGGGTGTCCCGATCCAGCCCACCATGCAGTTGGTGAACAGACATATCCGTTGTCAAGACCTTGAGGCCTATTCTGGATCTATTTAAGAAAAAATCCCTTTAAAGCTTAACTGTGGATTTCTGGAGAGACATAGTAAAAAATAATTACTTTTTGTTAAAAGGTACCTACCTCACTAAATAGTAATGACCTTTTTATTCTGTCACTACTTCTTAAAAGCGACATTTGCCGCCGTGGTATATCTATGCCGCCGTCTGCCGTTTTGCATTATTTTATTTACCGTGCCGAAAATTTCAACATCTATGTAATTTTTACTAACTAATAATGTTTACGACGTAGTTGTTAACTTACTTAATATTACAAATATGCTAAAGTCATTTGCCGAATGACAGTTGACAGCTGTCATCCGAGAGAACCGGAACCGCATTAAACCTAAGAAAAAAGAAAAGGAATTTTCTTTATAAATAACCAAAATAGGCCCCCTAGACAAACCTGACCCCATGAACCCGGGCACCCCTGCTAACGCATCAACCGTAGCGAACCACTTGAGATGACCTATGACAGAGGTGTTGGTTATCCAATTAAAGGTTCCCGGGGCAGCGGTAGGCACCCATCCCCGCCTCCAAAATTCGAAGTACAGTATGTATTTCATACATAATTTAAAAGATTATTGAGGATTATTGTCTTGTGAAGCCTTACACATCATATTAATTACCTACTCGTGTATAATTAACGGATAAAAAAAATCATTCGTAGTATTTCTTGAGTTAGTGACCTGTAAAGTACATATTTTGGGTGCTATCATTGAAATATTCTGCCATAAAGATTCATTTTGATTATTTCTAGTGGGAATGCAGTAGCGGCAGCAGACAAGACGGTGCCTACCGCCATCGCTCAGTGCTGTGCTCTATTGCTCACCAATACCATAAACAAATAATACTTACCTATAACGAAACCCTGTTATGGCAGTGTTGAACTTGGAAAACTAGTTAGTGATTTGTAATATAAAACAAAATTAAATCTATTAAGAATTCTAGATATTTTGAGACAATAAATTTTTAGATTTTAGACAGCCGCACTCGGGCAGCTAACAGATTCCTAAAGATTTGCACGCTTCGACGATTTGTCACAGAAGCACCACTAGTATGTGATGGTATTTTGATATATTTTTTATATGAATACTGCACAAGAGTCCCAACTACTCCCAACCGTCTGGAGCCAGTGAGACTATGGCATGCTCAATTGGGGAATATTGTGAAGCTGAAGGTATTGGGGAGGGAAAGAAGAAGGGGAAGAGGAATCTAGGGAATACATGGCTATTCAGATCTGGTCACTAAACACGGATAACAGCCATTTCAAGAAACGTTTCAATTCTGAATGGTGGTCTTTCACCAGGGCGATACTGAAAGTATCTTCCACTTTGGAACATGCGCAAATATACTATAAATTATTTTTAAATGAATTAATTGTGAAACAAAACAAATTAATTAAATAAAATTTACTTGCGCACGCCGGGATTTGAACCCGCGACCTTCGGATTCGTAGTCGAGAGCCTTACCCCTCGACCACGGAGGCAGTATGAACTATTTCTTAGAAAATAAATTCCCATAGACGCTGAATTCAAAACGCACGTATGAGATTCATTTCGAATTCGCTCTCGAGCAATTTTAGCATGAAATTTGAATAGCGTTACCATTATATTACATGTTTGCCTTGTTATACTGTTTATTTTTATTTTAGTTCACTGCACTTTAGAGAAAACCGCCACTGTATTTAAGACAACATAATTAGTACCACAGTGTTATTACATGCTTATATCCATAGCTGACACACGAAATGACGTAGCCAGCGCAGATGCGTTGGTTTAGAAATTCCAGACAGAACAAACTGTATTAATTTCATGACGCTAGAACTCAACGTTCTAGAGATTTAACTGTTTTAGAAAACAGATATGAGAATATATTTATGCAACAGAATAATACCCGATAGAATAAAAGTCCAATGTTAAATCGACTCCAATTTTCGTTGTATTCCATTTAAAATAGACCACAGAATAGAAGCGTGTGAATAGCGCACAGTACAGTGATGTCTATGGTTATGTCCAATAAAAAACACTTTTTTTCTTTCGAAGATTTGCTGCGTGACCATAAAATAAATAAGGTGGGAGGAAACCCAGCATTAGAATAAAAGTTGGAGTCGATTCAACATTTCAATTTCTATTTTGATCGCATAAAAACCCTGTGTTCTCACTGATCTAGATATATATATATATATATATATATATATATATATATATATATATATATATATATATATATATATATATATATATCTATGAAGTTGGAACTCGGAACCCAGCTCAAGATCTAAAGGCGTCTCATGCCGCCCCTGTCTAGAGAATGCATAATATTATATATTATCGCCAAGTAATTTTCTATTATTCATGTGGGAAGGTTAACACATTAAATTCTCCACTCCTTCGACAGCAAAGCAATGGCCGTTTTACAACAAAAAATCTAATCAAGCATTATGAATCACAAATAATAATAACAATAATGTGAAATGACGTCGGCATCCAATACTTAGGTGTGTAGTTGTCTACCTATTTCAGAGTCACCTGACGCGACGCCATCTTGTTTTATATATCTATTACAAGTGTCGGTATACTACTCAGGTTTTAATTGCACAACGGTTTGTCATCACATCACATCGCAAATAATCAGCAAGATAAATATTTACGTGATAGCATACGTGGCAAAAGGCATGAAGCCTGGCATAGCTAACTCTGGAGGAGGGAAAAATAAGAAATTAGACGCCATGTTGTTTGTTACCTATTCACCTGTCAATTTATTTTCATTTTAAAGCGATACAATTTAGACAACCTATGAAAATTGATGCGGATTCGCATTCGGGAACTTTGTGAAAACCTTTAAAATTTCCCGGAAATCCTAGTAAGTATTTAATTTGACGTGATGCCGCCAGTCTAGTTGTGTTGCCAGTTTCATGGAAAAAAACTTCGTAATTCGGTACCTACCCACCAGTGGCACGCAGTCCATAAAGGCTTAAAAGCTGTTGCCACCCTAGGAAAAATAACGACCCAAAAAGAGAAAAAAAATCTAATAAAGGTATGAACGCTCATTTATTCAGTTGGCCACAAAAATCAGCAGATGCATAGTACAACGCAAAGTTTTTGGATTTAACAAAATCATATGTAGGTTGTTTTTTAAGAAAGATACATATTCTCTGGTTACGAATAACCTGATAATATTTGAACATCTCCTACTACCAATACAGTAAGCGGAAGATGTTGCTTGTGTCGTAATGGAGGACTTGACCAGCCGAGGAATTGAACTCACGACACCTGGGTGAGACCCAAACGCGATGCCAACTCAGCCACTGACCGGTCTATTTTATTTTCAAATAAAGTTTAGACCTCTTATGACATATTTCTGAAAGATTTAAATACAGTTTTCTTATAAATTAAATTAATTAAATTAAATGACCTATCAAACTGCATCCGTAACCTCAAACTGCCAAAATCACACAAGTGCCCCTTTGCATTTTTTAAGAAGTTTTGGTACAGGATTTACACGACTGCCAAACTAGGCACATGCCCGTATTATGGTAGTCGATTTTGAGGCGAGGTTTTCATACTCGAACTTAAAATCTACATACAGTCTACCTTTGGTCATAGAGCAATGCATTCCGCTGCTACCTACCCATAAGAAAAGTATTTTTTTTTGCAATATGTAATAGGGTTTAGCCACAGAACAACTGACGTGTTTCGTAATCCAAAATTCTGTCCATTCGGATCTTTAAATTTACTAATTGACTGAGTCATTCAAAAATTCACTTGTACCTAGACTTCATACAGAAGGTAATACTTTTTCAGACACAGTAGATATGTTCAATTGCTCGGAATACAAATACAAACAAAGGATTATTGCATACATCCTCAAAAATTATTAATATATGTGTCTATAGTATAAGTATCAGAGAATGTGAGGTATATTTTGAATATTCGTTTCTGTAGCTAATTATTTAGAATGGTACTTATACTATGTTATTCCTGAATTTGTTCGTGAGACAAATGAAATATTTAGATGTTGTACTGTGATGTGTTTTGCACCTGTGTGACAATTGTAATTAACAAAATATGTAAAAGCCCATATAATATAGTAAATAAATCAAAGGCACACCGCCTTCCATTTAAATCTACGTATAAGGCGATTCCAGTGTGTATTCTTTATAAGATTTCATGATGGAATTCCATTATAATGATTACTTTAAAGAATTTTAAAACGTTTTTCCACTCTTATGACCTGACCGGTTTCGGCCTATCACGGCCATCTCCAGACTGGTACATTTTTTCTTACTTTACGGTATAGGTAGGTATACGAGTATACAAAATTTCGGGTATCATTGGCAATAAACTATGATTTAAATAAATGCATCTAAAACCACAGTTTACCACCCCTGGTACCCTAAAAATTGAATACATCAGTGGCGTGCATTGCTCCTTGGCCAAAGGTAGGCTGAAGCTTTTCAGGTGTTGATTATGAATATTCATCACGCTATAATGTATGAAGGATAAGGCGCTCAAGGCAGATTGCAACTAAACATTCTGACATAGCACTTAGAGAAAAAAAATCTTACGGTAGGACAATCATTATAAGATATTTATGAAAATTGTTTTTTTTTTTGCAAATTTAGCCACGAAGAAAGGTAGGCACAGTTTTTCAGCCTTTATGGGCTACACGCCGGCTATATACCGTAGTTTGAGAAAAAATGTACCAGTCTAAAGATGAGCGTGGTTGGCCGCTGAAGCCGGACAGGTCAAAAAATAAAAAGTGGAATAAAGTTATGATCATTGTATTTTTTATTCTATGGGTTTAGCCACTGACGTCAGAATTACATAGACATGCCTAAAACAAAAGCTACCCGTACCATGTTTTGACGTGGCGGCAAAGGTCACGTGACATCCATTTTGGCACCAGCACGGGTCGCGTATTTGAGTTTGCGTTTGCCGACTGCCGTCTTATGATCATCGGAATATTTTACGGAATAACTCTTTCTTATGCATTCAAATGGTGACAAAATAGAAGTGATCGTGAGAATAAACACAAATATAGCATTACATTCCACAGGAAATCCTTATTTTATTTAATTGTAACTTGTTCAATATAATTCCCGACAGTTTTGTGAAACAATCTTGTCAAACCGAAATGAAGACAACGCGAAAGCGTTCATGTCATCGTTTCCTGCGGTAAGTAAATTAATAAACATTTTTAAAAGGTACAAACTAAATACTTTAACAAAATATTATGTTTGCGTAAACAAGCCGAACTTTTTTTAATCTATTGATGTTTTACTTAAATTGGCGGTTTGAGTTAGTTTTGGATGTTGGCAACGGAAAGGATATTGGCGATAAATTCCACACAATAGCAGATTTGTTTTTCGAAGAGTAAATACTAATACTTTGCGGTGCAATGCGAGTTGTCTGCATCATGTTGAGAAGGACATGCCTCCAGGCTCACCCCTCACCCTGCTAAATTAGGCTTCTTCCCCTCACCTGTTAAAACACGTCTGTAGATTCTCTTCTTTGTGAGTTTAGCGAATTTAATAAGAAATTACAGAACAATTTTAACCAGCGACTGCGGTTTAAGTTTATGATAAAATATATAAAAAGTCACCGGAGACCAAAATCCCGTGCAACCTACATTATTATTTACTACAAAGAAGCTCAGAAATCACTGGTTAAGGTTTGTCTAATATGTCCCTTAACGGTTGGCTCCCAAAAATGCACACTTTGTAGTCTAATAAGAAATACTATGAACTATAACGATTTTTGTCCAAATTCTATATGGGTAGTTAGGAAAATGTGTAAGGTTTTTAAAGACAAACATCGATAGTTTTGCAAATTCTATATGAAAAACGTAGTTGAATTTTTGGTAAAACGTTAAAAAAAAATGCCTCCACTGATTTTCAAACTACACCTATTTTCAGACATCTTGGTACTTACGTATTTCACAAATAAAAAATTTAACAGTTTTTAATTTTGAAACTAACTAACCATCGCGTCGTTTCTCCGCAGGGGTAGAAACATAGGACGGACCGCCAAACGACTCAATCTTGGCATACACTTTTTGCTTCATTCGCATACATACATCGTCTCATACATTCTTTTCTGTTATTCCGACTTCTGACATGGCCCGATTCAAGTATTTGATTAACTGTCTTCTTAGGAGGTCCCCGACTTCTTCTTCCATCCACATTCGCGTCATATATTCTCCTTAAACTCCTTTCTTCGTTCATTCGCTCTACATGCCCAAATCATCTAAGCGTCCTTTTCTTAATCTTACTCATTTCGCTTACATCAATCAGCCTTCCATTATTTGCGAATGTCAACATTTTTTACACTATCATACATAGTTTTGCCACACATTCTCCTCAGAGATCTAATTTCTACGGAATTCAGTCTACTTTCTTCCTTCCTCTGCCAGTTCCATGCCTCACTGCCATACATCAGGTATTTTGAAACCTTATACATTTTCCTAATGACCCATATAGAATTTGTAGATAAATTATTTGTAGTATTGTTTGGGTTAGCAACCTGCAGAGTGATATTTTGGTGTAAGTGATTCTGTTAGTATTGCTTGGGTTAGGAACCTACAAAGTGATATTTTGGTGTAAGTGAATCTGTTAGTATTGCTTGGGTTAGCAACCTGCAAAGTGATATTTTGGTGTAAGTGATTCTATTAGTATTGCTTGGGTTAGCAATCTACAAAGTGATATTTTGGTGTAAGTGATTCTATTAGTATTGCTTGGGTTAGCAATCTACAAAGTGATATTTTGGTGTAAGTGATTCTATTAGTATTGCTTGGGTTAGCAACCTGCAGAGTGATATTTTGGTGTAAGTGATTCTGTTAGTATTGCTTCGGTTAGCAACCTGCAAAGTGATATTTTGGTGTAAGTGATTCTGTTAGTATTGCTTGGGTTAGCAACCTACAAAGTGATATTTTGGTGTAAGTGATTCTGTTATTATTGCTTGGGTTAGCAACCTGCAAAGTGATATTTTGGTGTAAGTGATTCTGTTAGGGTGTGTGGGTCTTCGGTTCAATCACAGATTTAATAATAATTTTACGTAAATTTTATTCTCGGGGTAGGTACCAGGTACTTAACTCACCTTTTTTAATGTTCACGCTGCTGAAGAAACTAAACCCAATAAGGAACTCCTAATGGAGTGGGAAGGGAATGAGATGGGGAAGAGGAACGTCGGGAGATATCTGCCTATTCAGCCCTTGTTACTTTTTTTATTTTTTTATATGAATACCTCACAAGAGTCCCAACTGCTCCCAACCGTCTGGAGCCAGTGAGACAATGGCATTCCCAATTGGGGAATGTTGTGAGGCTGAAGGTATTGAGGAGGGGAAGGAGAAGGATAGAGGAAGGTGGGGAATACCTGGCTATTCAGATCTGGTCACCAAACACGGCCAAAATCCATTTCAAGCAACGTTTCCATTCTGAATGGTGGTCTTTCACTAGGGCGATACTGAGAGTATCTTCCACTCTGGAACGCGCGCAAATATGCTATATTTTATTTTTAAATTAATTAATTGTGAAATGACACGAATTAAACAAATAATATTTACTTGCGTACCCCGGGTTTGTACCCGCAACCTCCGGATTCGTAGCCGGGGATTGCAACCACTCAACCACGGAGGCCGTATTATCTTACATCTTCACTCTAACGCCTCTTGTGAGATTTAAGTTCATTTTAAATTCGAAACAGTATCTAGGTTTATGTAGGTACCTGTACCTACCCATTTTCTCAAACTCGGTAGATCTTTCGCAGAAAAGTTGAACAATTCGTTAAAATAACAAAAGAAGCCCTTTCGTGACACCGTTTCTATGGTACCCTTCATTACCGGCATTATCTCCCTTCCCACCTTCACTGTAAACCATAGGTTCCCAAAATGGTCCGTACTGACCGCTGGGATATAGTATAGATCACAAATAAAGAGGGGGTCCACGAGATGTAAAGGGGGTCCACGGATTGGAGTTAATTTAGACTGCACGCATAGTAAAGCACCGTAGTAAGTTTCGCTCTACAAGCCTACTGCGCACTTCAGCGAATCGCGTCCACGCAGGCACGTTCATGTGCAAGTTTTTACAAATTTTCATACAAATTTCATTCCGCATAGGGCCCTGCCCACCTACCATCTAAATCTTTTACATGATTAGTGAATTACTTGATTTCGTAATGGCGAACATCTAAGAGAAAAACGAAAACAACTGAAGAACAAATGGTAGGTATCAGTGGTGACAAGTGCGTTAGCGCAGTGAACTCCCATAAAAAAGATAAGAAAATAAGACAAATTCGTATTATAATTTTACCACACAGTTACAAATCTGACCGTTCATATTAATACTGGGCATGACCAAGTCCTAAATGAGTCCCATACGTGCTGTAAGAATTCAGCACCTTATGGACTTTATGTTCTAAGAAATAATACATACTAATAAAATACCTCTCAGAAGCTGGGCGTATTGTACAGAGCCCGCAGATACTTTAATACAACTGCTGACCCTGTACAAATCGCAAGTGCGCCCCACTGTAGAATTTGGCAGCCACCTCTGGTCGGGAGTCCCAAAATATCTGAAAAAAAACCCTCGACTCAGAAACGGGCGGTCCGTTTGATAGATTCGCCGATCTTAACAAAGGGATTGCAATCTTTGGAGCACAGACGTCAGGTGGGAATACTGTCCTTGTTTTACCCGTATTTTAATGGAAGATGCTCTGAGGAACTAGCGTCATTGATCCCTTCGGCACCGGTGCATAGTCGGGAAACACGCCAAACGCGTGCCCAACATTTGCACACAGTCGACATTTGTCACATGAGAACGGGTCGCTTTTACGACTCGTTCCTGTGTCCAACAGCTCGGCTGTGGAATGATCTGCCGGTCTCTGTGTTTCCTCCATCCTACAACATGGGTCTCTTCAAGACCCAAGTTCACTCCTTCCTATCCTCTAAAGACCCTCCACACAGCATCCCCAATGATGATATAGGCCTTTAGAGAGATTATTTCCTTCAGGGTCTCCTGTGTGGAGTTACCGTAAAAAAAAAATGCCCGCGTGCCCTGTAAACCGTGAAAGCTCGCAAACCTTGGGAATCTGGTGCGCAGCGACTATGGGATTTTTTAATACAAAATTTATACGGAATAGTATTTTGCAAGAATCAATAGATTTTTTTCTGTGATTATCGTGTTTTAAATTTTTGTTAAAATAAGTTAGTTGACTGAATTACCTTTTTACATATTTTTTTTGCCTAAATTGTGATTTTAGTATTTAAAACCGTTTTTTTATAATCTAAGATATTACATTAATTAACCACAGATTCTTTAATAAATCGGCGAATTGCATCTTGTTCTTATTTCGCTAATCTTTGGTGCAGTGATATAATGAAATTCCTTTAGGTCTAGAGAAAAATGGGAGAGAGAGGATGAGGAAGTTTTTCCTCTAAACTCCCAGTGAAATAGGCTACGATCCGCCACTGGTAGGTATAAATAAAATATTTTTTTACTATAAATAAAATGTTGATATCTTCCCTTTGAGACAAAACAATATAATTTAATAAAAATTAAAATAATATTTATCGATGCCTCAATTCTAAAGTGCAAAAACTCAAACTTTAAAAAATATTTTTTATCTACTTATTGGCAGAAAATACTATGCAAAGCACACTTTATCGTATTTTCCCTCTGGATTTTTTTAGATTGATACAATTGTTTTCAGCTCGCAACGTCCTTTTTACTGACAGGTAACTTTGAAATGTCCTGTTAAAATAATAGACAATACGCCATATCGTTCATTCCCAAAGAATGTTTATTCCATATTTTACAATGGAACTTATTAGAAACTTTTTGAAAAGTTTAAGTTAATTAGAAACCTACCTCGATAAAATATTGTAGAATTTGGGTACTAAGCTACTACTACTAAATAAAGGGAGCGGCTTTAAAAACCGAGAGCATTTACAAAGCGCCATTGACGCGTACCGAGAAGAAATCAATGCATTTAAAAAAAATCCCGCATTCAATTCTACAATGGCCTCGAACGGTGCCGACATGACATGGCCCGAAGTTTCTCAGAAGAACACGGTGACGGTGGCGCTTAGCAGCTAGCTCTATTGAGGAAGGTAACAAGCCAAGCCCAAACCGGCCTCTCCCAATGAACGATCATTTAAAATCATTCAAAATGCTCGGAAATCAATCTAAAATAAAGCATTAATATCGTAAAAACGCGCCTTCAATTTCATCTGTTCGTTTTTTTTAATGTTTAATGCTGGAAATTCTCTTTTGAATCAGTAATATTGTAAAGAATATACGTCCGATTTTGATTTCATAGAGCTTAATCTCGTCCCCGGCGCTAAGCACTTGTAACATTTTGAATTCCACACGCCCGCGCGCCGCGGTCAAGCGCTCAATATCCAAAATGTCGTAAGTTCTGGTCCTGTGGCGTGTCATTAGGCCTCTGTGTTGAGGGACTGGAAGCCACGCGAAGGCGGCCATACCAAAATAAAACATGTATTGTGTAAGTAGGTACTGGGGAGCGACGAGTTGTCTGGGCCGAGCGGCTGGCGACACCGTGTCTGGCCCGACCGTTGCGGCGTTGCCGGACTTGCGCAACGCACCCACATTCCACAACACAAAACAAGCGAGCTTCTCTGCCTTTATCGTCCACAACTACGCTCAAACTTTGTGTGCGACTCATTTGCGATGTGCTGTCGATATCGGATGAATTTTAAAGGAATAAGCCGATAAAATGTACTTATATTATTCATTGAAAATGATCTGACAACGCCGCGTCTAAACTCGTTTCACAAACGGATGTCGGCATATAACTCGGCAGATAAGGGGCCGGACAAGCGTCTCGCACGCTGTCTCCTTCATACGATGTCGCCTGTTAGCAAGGTAGAGCGAGATGGGGATATTTTAGCATGTCTGGGATTCATGTTCGGCCGCAGCGACTCCCCACTTACGGCGTTTCTCAGTTGGAGAATGAAGTGAGATTACCGTTTAGTCATAAGCTAGTAGGGGTTTACGATGGTCGATCTGTAACCTTCTAACAACATATTTGCGTCGTTTTCGGTTGTTTTGATTTTGTAAAGTGTTGTAAAACAGTAATTGTACAAGTTAGCGCCATGGCCAACGGATTTAACTCCGCCACGAAGAGAGTAGCGGCTGTTCGCGCTCCCGGGGAAGGTTCCAAGTTGGGGTCTCGACGAATCTTCGCCCCGATGTTCAAACTTCAAGTATTGGATTCGTACAGACACGATGTCGACTGCAAGGGCAACCAGAGAGCTACGGCGCGGAAGTACGGGATCCACAGGAGGCAGATACAGAAGTGGCTACAAGCTGAGGCGACGTTACGAGGGGCGGCTAAAGGGAGAATCTCTCCCGCCTTGCCTCTAGATTGCACTACGGGGAGACGGTCAGTTTCTCCGCCACCTCCTCACGCAGCGTGTTCTCCCGTCGACCTGAGCCTCAAACGACCCGCTTCTCCTGCTCCCAGAGACCCGTCCGCTTGGGACTTGTCATGGAAGCCTGCCCTAGCTCCACCACCTGTCACAGCTTCCTACGATCACTTGTTCCACAACAACATCTCCCGCAAGTATGGATACGAAGTGGAGGCTCCGGCCCCGCTCATCCCGGCGCCTGCTCCAACTCCCGCCCCACAACAGAAACCCTTCAAGTTATTCAGGCCGTATTTACTGGACGGAGAAGAGGACGAACCACCGAGCTCCGCCTTTGAACGTGTGGTTCCTTCGGCAGGCTGGCAAGAGCAAGAAATCCACCCGAGAAGCTGCTATAGTGTAGACTTTACCATCCGGAGCTATTACCAGGAAGATGAGATGCGAGGAAACCAGCGAGCGACAGCTAACATCCACAGAAGACAAGTCCAGAAGTGGATAAAGCAGGAACCGACACTAGTGAGCTAATGCAGACTTCAAACTTAAGAGCCATTTGTATAAACTAATCGACGCTATATTCCTTTGTCCGCTGGACTGGGAAGGAAGATATAGATAGGATATAATATTACTGTGGTGGAAAACACCAACACTGAAATATTATTATCTTTTCGTGTAATGTTGAATTTCCACCGCATTATTTAATTTAAATGTCGGGGATTTGTCGGTGATCCCCGCGCGACGTCTGTGATTTATATTAAAAACGAGTTTATTACTACTTTTTTGCCTTCTCACCAATATAATATGGGTTTTACATTGTAATTAACTATTAAATAGGTTAATATATAATTTTTTATCGTCAACCTGAAGTGATAATCGTTACTAGGCTAGGAACTTTTGATGATTCTGTTTATCCTAGCTCACTATGTCCGGGGCTTTCATTGCCACGTTTGTCCCGGTAAATAAATTATAATATCTCAGTGTTAATGAGGGATGCTTTAATTGTTGGATCTAACGATGAATTATGAAAACCAATCTAATTTTGTGGCTATGTTTCGCAATATAACTTAAATATATTTTTTAAATTTCATTTTGGGGTGTTTAGTACCATGTGCGTGTCTGAATAACTCGTCATTTTCACTGTACCATGATTTACCGAGAGCGATGACGTCAGAACTCATCCGAGCGTTTAGGTATTTACTGTTTCAAATCACTTCGAGATAGATTTCTGGATTCTACGTGTAATTTTATACAATGAAACTTATATATTCATTATCTGTGTTTGTCAATCTATAATATTGTAATATTTTTCATTGAACTATGGGTAGATACGCTCTAATGTCGCTATAATAAAATTCTCAATGTGTGTGCGACTGTTGACTGGTCGACGCAGACCGCGCGGCATATAACGCCATTTATTAGTCATACACAAAAAATGGACGCCCGTCATTATTTTGTTTCCACACGTTATTGTCTATTTTTAAAAATTATCTAACCAGCGAGTATAAAAAATAACTAGCCAACTAATTAGGCGGCCGTTTCCGAAACTAAACTTGTATTTTTTGAATAAAATTAAAACATTTGCGCCGCGCTCAGCGGCCATATTGAAAAACATTTGAATATCGAATCGATGAATAAAATCGCCTTATATACAATATTTACAAGTGTCGCATTATCTGTTGAAAAATTTCTGTATCTATGTTTAAAATAGCAGCTTGATCAAAAATGGCTGTTGATATTTGCTCAGTTGATGTGCAAGTTCACATATATAATATTATATATCGGCTTTTTTAGCTGTAAGATAAATAAATTGTCCACCGTTTTTAAGTAATGTGCCTTTTTATGTGCCAACTAATAATATAATCTACATATCCATTCATTATATTTATATTTTAGTTACATATGGTTGACTTTAAATAATGTGTACATATCTTATACCGTAGGCAGCTTAGAATTATATTATTATTATAATGGTTATTATTATTAATTGAATCTATCGTTCATAACAATGTGTATTTTTATATAAAATTTATAAACATATTATATATTATAAAAGACATTTAATAAGAAATAATAATAATTCCTGTTTTATAAGAACCATCTTGTTTTATTTCCCACAAAAAAAAACACATTCTAATACCAACACTATTGTGTTCTATTTAGAAATTTAAAAAAAAAATGGAACTTTACTGAAATCAGGGTTGTCACTCGCTGATGGAAAATTTGGTGACTGACAAGATTACGTTCTCACCGTGACGTCATGAACTAATCTTGGTACATTTACAATATATGTAGGTAAGAACAGTGTGGATATATAAATAATATCATTAGGTAAGTATTGATAACATAAAATTTACGCAACAAAACTCAGCCCAGGTTTTTGTTCTTACGTAGGTATTTTGGAATTACATTTCTATAACACTAAGCTACTTGCTTTATCTTTAAAATAATGTGTTCTTTATATATTTGACAGATCGTTTTAAAGAAACGAGGCAATCATAAATAATTTTTATAAGTTTTTTTTAATGTAACTTTGGTTTGCGAATTAGATTTAAAAAAATATATTTTACATCTAATACATTTTTATTTCGATAGATAAAATTTCAGAAATACTAAAAAAAACCCTTTGCATGTAATTGTCTTTCTTACAAAACATAATACAAAAGTTTTAACATAAAATTATTTCAGATTATGATGTAGTCATCTCATTTTGGAGAGTTCCACTAATATCTGAACACCGTCTGGTCAAAGCGAAACATATATGTACCTGTAACACTGTGTTTTTTAAAACTTACTTTATTTTTCCCATGAGCCATTTAAAACCCCTTAAACGATCGCAGCCCTCTCAATTTTTGTGTATTTTTAAATGTCTGACTCTTCTAGATTATATTATACTTTTTTAGGCAAGATCTTTATGATATATAATTATTTTACAATTATGAGTTTATTAGGTTTCTACTTTTATAAAATCGAGCAACTTTTTTAAATGATAGATGGGTACAGGCAAAGAAATAAGACCACAGTTAGGTGTATTTCCTGTTTTATCTAAAATCTCTGAATCTGTGACCTCAGACGTCATTAAATTTGATCCGAATTGTCTTCGGAATGACTAGGTCAATACAAATATTAACAGCTCGCAACGGCCTTTACATCGTGAACTATAGAGCTTTGAAATACCCTTTTAACTGTCAACAAATACAGTAGGACGCCATTTTGTTTGTTAAATGGGAACCTTTGGAAATCGAGTAAATTCCCTCCTACCTATTGAGAATTGCATTCTATAATAATTTTCGTTTATTAGTTGTTGACTATTATACTTTTTTGATGGTAAGTAAGTACCTATAATTATAATGGTGAACAAATTCTATCTACTGATTTAAGTGCTTACCACTTTTCGTTAACATGCTTTGTCTTAATCTATACGTGAAAAGTGAGTATATAACATACCTAAGCACTTACGGTAGGTAATAATGATTTCATTATCTGTTTTTAACTTTAAAATATCAGCAAAAAAGTACCTACCACAATACCAATATGATTAAATATGAATAAAAGCGGCTATGCAATGTAAGTTATGCGTTTGGTTTTGCATGTAGAAACAAAGACATAAAGAAGAGTTTCTGTGGTTGGGTTTGTTTTTTTACTCAAATCTGCAGCTGTATTACGAGATTGATGAAAGTTTACACACGTGATTTTCAAAACAAGAAGAGGGTTAAAACAGTACACAAGATTTCGAATAACCACCCCCATCCCCCTTTCCCACCCCTTGAAATAGAATTTCAGTACTTGTATAATGAGAGAAAAATACTGGGTAGGGGTAGGAGTAATACATCACAACCTCAAAATTTCACTCCAAACCCCGGAAAGCTTCAGGTTTAATTAATCGAACTTTCAATTTTTTCGTAATTGAGAACACAATTCAAATAGTACACATCGTAGAAGAATGTCTCCTTCATCAGTTTCAATGGTACATCCGCGCTGAACCAAGCGACTCCCGATGCCGTCGATTGACTGAATAACCTCAGAATCCTATTATGACCTCCGCCAACTCTCATCCACCATACGAAGATGAAGAACATCCATCACGCAACCCCGTAGGCAAACTTATTGAAAATGAATATGAAATTATTACTGAAATTTGACCCATATTGTCAATTGAGGATGGATACCTATCTAAATACAGTTAAATTCCTTGTGATGAATAATATCAAAGAGCTGAATATAAAATGTACAATAATATTTGTCATTTGTTAGTTCTGACCGAGTGCAGTGTGGCGACGACATGTCTATGTTAGATTTGCGTGAAGCGCCCTTGAGGTGATGTAATGTGTAATGTAACATTATGTCACACAATGGCGCTGAAGAAATCAGCCAAGAATTATTTTCATTGAATAACAGCATTGGGTAGGCGACACAGAGGCTGCCAAAACTCAAAAGTAAAAGGTGTTATGTTTGGCGAGACGTATACAATATTCGTTCTTCCAGATGCACCATTTTATTTTGATGTCTTTGGCAAGTTATTATTTCTTACACTTTCCACCCGTTTATGCTTCAGCTTTTCCCTGCCATTCAGACCGAGAAATTCTGAATTATGATTCCAACTTCCCTTTGGAAATTCCAATACTCTTTATTTGTTTGTGGTTGAATTGTTGTGTTGCCAAGTATGTACGTACATATTACGCAATTATGTTCTTGCTGTTCAAACAATGCGGGTATTCCTAGACTCTGAATTTTTCTATATTACATATACAATTCAAGGGATGCGCCGCAGGAAAAAATTATCCAAATGGTGGGATTCGATTTTCGACTTTTTGATCAATTCGCACACACGTAGAGAGTAGGTAATGGGTAAATTAGGCCCTCTTAGTTACTGAGTCATATTAACTTATAATACCTACATCCGTTTCTGCTAAACAAAAGAAATAAGGAAAACCTTAACTTCAGTTCTATCGTTTATCTCTTTAGTGATACCTAGTATGAAGTAATAAAACAGAACATGATAAAATAATAGATTAGGTTAGGTTTGATGTGTCTCCTTTTCTTCACTTTTCTTAAATGTTCTGTTTTGTTATGGAACCTAATAAAACACTCGTAAAAACACTCACTTATAGCTTGCCAATAAAATGTGGACATTTAATAGAGTAGAACTAATTTTGTTCATTACTGCGGCACCACCCAGCTACTCAATTTGTCTTTGAAATTTATTCTACAAATTAAAAAATGTTCTCATTCGATTTTTGACAGTTCGTTTTAGAAAAAATCCCAAACAACATATCTCGATTATATTAACATTTTTTTAAACTTATAATTTTGATATTTGAAATATATTTATTTTTTATTTTGATTTAACATCTAATAAATGTATATTTTGATACATAAATTTCAGAAATACATAAAAATCGCCTTTCCATGTAATTATCTTCCTTGAAAAGCGTTAAATAATAAAACAACGTTTTAATATAAAATTGTCTTAGAATATGATGTAGAAACATCTCTTTTCGGAAAGAACCAATAATTTCCGAAGACCATTTGGTTAAAGTCAAAAATATGCACTTGGGCTCATTGTGCTCATTAAAACTTACTTTTATTTTCCCATAAGCCATCTTGGTGTTGTCGTTTAAAACATTTTAAACGATCGCATTTCCTCAATTATTGCCTACTTTTAAATGTCAGACTGTACTTCATTCATTTTCTGCTAAAACATTCATACATAAATCACACAACAATGGTAGGTACCTACCTAGTGTAAATGCACGCGTGGCACTGCCCACAGTGACAACCCTGTGCCTGCGTAGGTACCTATTGCGTGAGATACAGCGTAGGGCTGGCGGGCGACGATTCTGCTAGACGTTCCGGCGCCTGGAACCAGGAGGTAGGTACCGCTTACAACTCGTACACGCCGAACTTTTGTTAATATTACAAAAAAAATTCATATAGAAATTACACAACAATGGTAGGTAGGTGGTGTTAAATTCATGCATTGCACTGAGCTCGCCGGCTGGCAATCGTAGTAGGCAGGTACGGTCATATCGATTTCGCTTAGTTGAAGGCGCGATATTAAAAATATTGCTCAAACATTGTAAAACAAGAAACTCCAGTCCAATTTTTTATTTATTTACTTTTTATCAATACGTTCAGACGTAAATACTAGTTTATTTCGTTTTTTTCTAAAGTTAGTTTTCACAGTTAAATGATTTTTCAAAATTTCAATTTTTCTAAGCCCGCCAAAACGCTCTTAGTCTATGGGCGGTCGGTTTTGATCAGTTTTGAACCCAGAATGTCAAATGTCAAAACAAGGATGAGCTTTAGCGTACATTATTTTACATTCTATTTATAGTAAACCATAAGTAAACATAAGTAATAACATTATGTATCTTTTTAGAAACTTTATCTCAAATAATAATAATAGTATTGAGCATTAACATTATCGTAATATCCGTATTGATAATTGGTTTTGTTCATGAATAATTAAAGCTTAAAGTCACCCTAATTAAGTTTAAATTTCGCAAAAACTAAAAAAATACATATTTAAAAAACAAAAAAAATCGAAAAATAAAAATGTTCATACTAATTCAAAAACAGAATGCGCACGTGACGTCAGATGTTCCAAATGCAATGTTACCAACATAACAAGATGTTTCTATGAAATGGTTTTTTATCCACTTTTAAATAACGATTTATAAATTCTACCTACAATTATATATAATATCAGTTATATATTTGGAATCGGCGTTTGCTGATCTATTTGAATATATATTTTTAGAGCCATTATATTTTTCACCGGAGATCCTTATTCTGCATTATGGTTTATGTAAGTTTTCACTTAAAGTTAAGGTAAAAATAAATTCAGGGACTACTTGTTCTTTTAAATTCAATGAAACAATCCGCCCATATCTTTTGAAAAGTTTAGTTCTCTTTAGAGCCGTAGGACACGGCCGTCGGTTGTGCATCACTGCATCAAATGATATCTAAATAAAGAAAATACTTGTAAAAGAGTTTCAAACCTCTTTGTGATTTATTTGTCACGATTCATAATATCAAATAATGTGTCCTGAATCAAATTTTCTTTGTTTGCGAGAACAAAGGAAAAACAATAATAATTTTATCTGGACAATCATCTTATTTATTTATTTGATTATCGCATTTATAAAATCGTTTTGTCTTCACATTCTTTTCCGATTTCCTTGACTAGGCATTTGTTTCATGGTTATATTTATTTGGTACATAGATCAGTTGAATATCGATTCCATAATTTTATTCAATTTATGTATAGACAGGTAATGAGAATTGACGTGACCATCAAAAACTTCAAATTATATGTATTGGTGCATTGTAATTTTGGCAAATCCTAGAACAAATAAGAATTGGCCACTTGCATACATTTTATAATGACTTAAAATTCGTGTGGATAAATGTTTCTACTAAGGTTACGAAAATGTTGCTAAAAAAATTTTAAATTATGGTTTTTTATAATAAAACTAGGTGATGTGTACCCGACCGTACTAAGTTTTTTTTTTATTAATTTATAAAGTTGTGAATTCTTGCTTATCTTTTGGGTGCAATAATTGATTTGAAAGCGAAAGTAACTATCTCCAAATAAAGAAACATTCATTTGAATATTTTATTTCATTCCAAACGTTTATTTTTTCAAAATGTATTTAAATCATAAAGTTCTTAAGTAGGTACCTACTCGTGTTTTCCATTTTGAAAATATTCTACCCAAAAAAACTTTCTTCTTTTGAATATGCAATCTATGGCTAACCGGAGTGTTATATCTATAGGCTAACCTAAATAAAACATGGCGGGTTCAATGTTTTTCATACTAATTTTAAAACGTCTTATCAACAGTTTTACAAATTGAACTTCTTTCAAACTACTTTCTAAACCTTCCCGGCACTAATAAGAACAAACTGTGCTATTTTCAGCGAAACTGGTCAAGTAATTTTCGATAAAATCGAGGACAAACAAACAAACTTACATTGATTTTTATATATATATATAGATAAATAAATCTGCGTTTTTATCTTGTAAAACTGTTTCACCGTACCGTAGTTCTTAGTGGGCGCTGTAATTGATATTTTGAATTGTTACTATTTTACAGTGGTACACGCCGTTGTTTTTGAAAACATAGAAGTAACGGAAGTGAATTATGATTTTTCTTATTAATAACAATCGTTCTGATTTCTGGTGCAAAATATTAACGGTTTCCGTTCTGTTTTATAAAATTCGAAAGGGTATTGCGATAAACTTGAACTTGTCGGTAATAATTTTTAAAATTTAAATTTTGATATAAATCTAAGTTGAAATCGACCGGTTAGTGGCTGAGTTGGCATCGCGTCTGGGATCCACACGGGCGTCGTGAGTTAAATTCCCGTTAACGCCCGTTCTTTCCAACCATTCGAATGATCAATCTGAGGCACCGACCAGCCAAGTGTTTTGTTGGGCATTCGCTGTTTACCTGTTTCCAATAATTTTTTATCCTAGATTGTCTACGGAGGTGCCCGCCCACTTTCGTGGATTATAAAATAGTGCCCGCCTACTTTCACAGACGTTCATTTGACTTTTGACGTTTCTCTTTCGTGAAAAACAAGACAAACGTAGTTTATAATAAGTTAAATAATATATTTTTATATAAAAATTATAAATATATATTTATAAATATATATATATTATTATTAATATATATTTTTATTTAAAAAAATTTTCTCGTTTTATTAAAAAGATACAAAAACATGTTTTGATATTCGAAATCGAAACTAAATCTTTGTCATTCAATATTAGAATCGTTATAAACAGATCGCGAACGAATAATGACGTTTGACAATTGTTCACCCCGTTGACACTTATTATATGTAGTCCTCTGTTGAGGAGAAATCGACAAAATCGATATTCTAAATAGATCGTAAATTTTATCGAGAACTTCGTTGGAAAGAGCGTATTTGTGCATTTGAACAGTGTTGAGGCCAAATTTCGGCTCAACAGTTGCTCAGTAGGGTTGGGAAGAAGGCTGTCATCTCTTGACGCGCATTGCGCACACATATACCTTTGAATGTATAGAATGGATTCGACATTTGAATATGACGTGTTATTTTGCGTATTTTTTCGTGTTTTTGACACGTTACAGTGATGCAGTCGGTAGTGCGTGCGGCGCGGCGTTGATACTTCGAACGTATTTTTGAAAGTAAAGGTTGATTTCTTGAAAATAATTTCATACTTTTTAATATTGTTTATATTTTTATGCGAGTGTGGTAGGGTAGGGTTATCTGCCTATATGGACGGCACGCCTCTGATGATTTGTCGGTTTAGTGAAGCACGCCCATGGAAACCTAATATTATTTCAAATGAAAGTAGCAATAAATTCTAATGAATAAAAAAAATACGCCAAAAATTTTCAAATAATTGTGCAAGATATTAATTCAGGTCTGAAAGAGTTAAAGCCGAATATGGCTGAGGCCAAGCCAGTAAGTAAAATAAAAACCGCGTATACAAGGTTACAATTACACTGCATCATTTAATAGATTATTCTATTCACTAAAATTAAAAAAAAAAAACATTGTTTTCATTAGCTCCTCACTGGATTTAATGTAAAAAAAAAAATAGGTGTGGAGGGTCTTTTTGAGAAGAGGGTGGAGTGATGTTATAGGAGGGAGGAAACACAGACGCCGGAAAATCGTTCCACAGCCGGGCTGTTGAACCCAAGGACGAGTCGTAGAACGACCCGTTATAATATGACAAATGTCAACCGTGTTGCGCGCCCGTTTGGCGTGTTTCCCTACTATTTACCGGTCTCGAAGAGGTCAGTGACGCTAGTTCCTAAGAGCATCTTCTATTGAAATACCGGTAGAATAAGGACAGCATTCCCACTTGACGCCTGTTCTCTAAAGATTGCAATTTGTTTGTTTTAACAGTGTCAAGAGTTTTATTGTATTTTTGGGTTCCAGATCAAATTCAACATTCGATTTGAACAGGACCAACAATTGTGTACTATTGAAGTATCTGTGGGCCCTGTACAGTACGCCCAGCTTCTGAAAGGCTAACTTCACTTTGGCTTCGAAGGAGCCCCACGTCTGAGCTGGTCACTTAGAGTTGCACCAAGCATATCAATGGAAGGCATGTTGAGAAGATTGCTTCAGTTGAAGGAGATTGCATGTCATTTCGACACCTTTTGGAAGTAATCAAACATGATTGGGTTGTAATAATTATAGTTATAGTATAATTAGTTGTAATAATTATAGTTATAGTTATAGTATAATTAGGTGCAATACTTATTGTTATAGTATAATTAGTTGTAATAATTATATTTATATAATAATTAGCTGTAATAATTATAGTTATAGTATAATTAGTTGTAATAATTATATTTATAGTATAATTAGCTGTAATAATTATAGTTATAGTATAATTAGTTGTAATAATTATATTTATAATATAATTAGCTGTAATAATTATAGTTATAGTATAATTAGTTGTACCAATTATATTAATAGTTTAATTAGCTGTAATAATTATAGTTATAGTATAATTAGTTGTAATAATTATATTTATAGTATAATTAGCTGTAACAATTATAGTTGTAGTACAATTAGTTGTAATAATTATGTCTATTTTCTATCATCCAGAATAAAAACAAAATATAAGATAGGTATAGGTATTCTTTTTTTCAGTTCTTATCTTTTAATTGTGTATTATCTAGGAAAATAATTGAGCAGACTAATCACAATATACGTCATGTGAAAAATACATAAGGCTTTTGTTGTGCAATAATTATATCTACGAGTATATTGATAATGTACTGAGGCATCCACAATTTCGGGGAATGTGGTGATTGGTAGAGGAGAAAATAATTTATGGAGGGGAAGGAGAAGTGAAATACGATGATTGGGAAGCAACTAGATATTCTTTTAAAGGATAAAGCATTGTCTTTATCCTTAGGGTGAAAGACATTTTGCTTAATTGCGATTCCGATTACATGTCAATGACAATACATTTTTAAATGAGTATTATGTTTAATTTTCAGTGTTATTAAAATTATCATAGGTGCATCACATATACTTATCACGTGTAGTTTATTATTACTCACTTTACACGTGTTGTATTATAATTTTTTTAGAATATAAATCACTTTTATCTGACATTGCCGACTTTTGGCATAGGTACTTTACAAACATCGCAATTTCATTACTTCGGTTCAACAATAGCATTATTAGGCGACAAATGACTCATAAATAATGTTTAAAGTCAATACACAAGATAATATATAAAAATAATAATAATAATATGTTTATTGTAATTAAATTTAACTGTAACTAAAAGACATGTATAATATAATAACGTAAGTGTACAGTGGTTTATAAAGTAAAATAGAAAATAATATAATAACAGTTATAGTAGAAGTTTCACATAACCCGCCTCACTAGGCTAGCCTGTGTTGAGGCAGTCATTTTGCGAATTATTTTATAATTTTAAAATACCTATGAATATACATTTATATTAAGATATGCTTCGTAAATCGTTGAATCAATAATTTGGAAATTGGGTGAGTGCACCGGTAAATGCCCTATCATTACTTTTAATCCACTTTGTTACATTGTGTTTGAATATTTTTTGTGAATCAGATTTTTTTATGCTAACCGGAAGAATGTTGTAAATTCTTGTCCCAAAGTACCTAAAATTCCGTTGCCCAAAAGTAGTATTATATTGAGTTTTTCTTTTGTAAAAACTACCCAAAAACCGATATTTTTAAAGAACGTCATTCGCTGAACAGGAATTTTCCTTAAAAATAATTAGAATAGACCTCCAGATCAATAAACATTTGTCACACAATTTGTTAGCAATAAATTGTAATAATAAATAGTCTACAGTTAAAAAAAAAATTAAAATGATTTTACAGCGCCTTTGAGGTGATTTTTCACAAAAACGGCGCTATACAAATCACCCGAGTATTATTATTATGAATTAAGTGCCTGTGTGGCGTCAACCGAATCTGTGATTTTAGGGTACAACAAAGGTGCCCGGGCCTTTTGTAAATGGGATAAGTTGTTCCTAACCATCGAAATCTAGGTAGTCCGTAGACCCCAGACATGCCAGACAGCCTGACGCCTATGCATTAAATTCCTGGAAACCTAATTCTGGTTCTTTTTAAAGAAAATTCCATTTTCTTTGACATTTTGCTGAACTGCGATTTCGATTACATTCCAATGACAAGACATTTTTAAGGGAGTTTGTGGTTTAATTATCACATTAAGTATTATTAAAAATTATTAGTGTATCACATGTGTACTTTATTATTACTTACTTTACACGTGTAGTTTTTTTACAGTTTTGAATGTATTTCACTTTTACTGACATTTCGGGCGTTTTACATAGATACTTAACAAACATCGCAATTTCGTTAAATCGGTTCATTTAATAGAAATATTATGCGACAAATGACTCACTAATAATGTTTTAAGTCAATACTTATATAATATTGAGTTTTTATTTTATATATAGATATTTTTAAAGAATGTAGTTTGCTGAATGACAGCTGTCATCCGGGAGAACCGAAACTGCAGTTAAGCAGAAAGTGTTTAAGCCAAAGTTAAATGATACGGAATTTTACTTAAAAAGAACCAGAATAGACCCCCTGGTTTCATTCACCCTTCACCATCTTACATTTACAGGTTGTCAGTGGGTAATTCTTAGTTAATGCTTTTGCGCACAAATACATACTCGGAAGAAACGGATTAGGTCAGTAAGTAAGTACCAAGAAAGTAGTTACTTACACCTGCTCAATTACAATCAGCCTCTTTCTTAGACTTTGAATAATAAATTCTTTTTCTGCTTACACTCAGTAGTGTAAGGAAATCTAAAAATAGGTAGGTACCTACGTGCTTTAAGAACGTGGCATCACTGTATGAAGATACTAAACCATAGATAATAGAAAACGGTTATTTTATTTTATTTTCGGTCCGTGCAGAATCTACTCTCTGCGAATTCGGCACACATTTTCTTCACTGCTTTGCTGCTGCAGCACACAACCAGTACAGTGTGTTATTTTTCAGCATTACAGTGAACCAGATAATCCCATCTTCCAACTTTCCGGTTTAGGAGTTAAGTAGAAGATATACATGAGTACATACTGTGGTGTACCTTGTCCACAGTCCGCTAGTGTAAAAGCTCATTCAGTATGTCTGGAGTAGTTGCTTTATTTTGCTTTTGAAGTATCTTATAATTTTACATTTACTAATGTTACTAAGATGGAGTTCATTTAATTTCATATAACTTATCCATATTATCTTGTAATACAAAGCAGTCAATGATGTTACTAATTTTCTTATAAATATTAATATCATCAGCAAACAACAATACAAATACATCATAAAATATTTGAACTGTAGTGTATAAATGAAACAAGATTGACCCCAAGTGAGAACCTTGTGGAACCCCACTCGTTATCTTAAATTTAGTAGAAATATTTGAAGCAGATTTGACTGTCAGGATTTTACCAGTAAGGTAGCGCTCTCAAGCCAGTTGCGTAAGATTCCATGTATTCCCAATTTCTTGAAATGGGCCATATTAGAGTAATAATATACCTAGAGACCTTTCAAATTTTTCCCAATAATAATACGAATAGTTGACTTACTCACAAAATATACCTCTCTCTTTATGCTCGGTTCTATAAACATACGAGAAAGAGAAACAAATAATTTTTGTTCAAAACATTCGTTTGTGGGAGGGTTTTAGAGCTTGAAGGCAATTTCTTAAAACGCACGAACTTCACTTCAGTGATATCTGTCAGACAAGTTGACGGTCGAAAAGCGATAAAAGTGAAATAATGACGTGAATTGAGTGAAATCCGCAAAAAAAGCTATGGCTATATGTGCAGTGATCGGGTGCTTTAACCGAAGTACTAAAGGACCAAAAACCACAGGTATTTACCACCCTTGGTCAAAAACTGGCTTCAACATCTGGCAAGTGAGGTCTCTACATATTGTTACTCTAAGGAGTAAACCTAGCGAATGTGGAATGTGTTGCTAATGTAGAAACATCTTTCTTCAGTACGCCATTTGACATTTTTTTGATATGCTCAAATACTTTAGATGTCCCAGGAAAGCTATTAATTTTTTTTTCAATCATAAAGAAAATCATAACCGGATAATGAACTTTATTATTAGTTATTAGTAAATGCATATTCATTACTATCATCATCTAATCAATGGGAAAACCGTGATAATGTTGCAGGTATTCCACATTATCTACAGTGTGACGACTATGTCGAATTTTCCACATTTTCGTATTACCTATATGAGATAATAAAGAAAACTTAAATGAAACTTTAGTGAGTTAAATTATTTATTTAGAAAAGGTAGAAGATTTTATAGAAGATCCAAAAATATTAAAGGGATTTCCACAATCGTTGCGTTTCCTCTATTAGTAAGAAACCATGCGCATTAGTGTCGCCAAAATCGTTCACCTATACTACTGAAAATTGCATTGTTTCTACCTATTAGCGATGGGTCATGACTCATTTTTTTAAGTACGACTCAACAGTACGACTCAATTGAACGACGATTCATTTTAAAGAGCTGGAATATATTAAGGGCCGGCATGAGCTCGTATCCCAGTTCATACGGGATGTGAATAAAGCAAAAAATATGTGCCAAGATCGAGTTGTTTGGCGGTCCGTCCTCTCTGCCTACCCCTGCGGAGAAACGGGGCGATGGTCAGTTAGTTAGTTAGAGTTTCATGTTATCATGTATCACTTGCGACTAGTGACGTTTTCATAAATCCTGTGTTTGAATATTTTTTATATGACGTAAGAATCAATACGGTCAGAAGGCGTGGATTACAAAAAACAGAATGAAACATTTGTATGAGATCTATATTCTGTACGAGTTGAGTCTACCTACCATAATCCCGTCATGAGTTTAACTTTTTCTGCAATTCGCGGCACTTTTAACGATCTTTCGAGGAATGGCGAACATCCTGCCGACATTTTTTTTATCGCTTATGAGCAGTGGCGGTTCGTGGTCTTTGTAACTACCGAGGGTTCATTCAAAAATACACGGGAAGATGTTATATTTCTACAAAATGTATTTGTTGTCCTTCGGGACGAATCGTCGAATAATTTAATAATCGCATAATTTAAATAAAGTTAGTGGGAGGGGTACTGTAATAACTACCGACTTGAGATAATACGGCGTTTTTTATATGTCGAAACTTTCTTAGAAATATAACGTCTTTTCTGAAAAAATATTGAATTTTGAATACGAAAACAAAAGTATCCATCACAATTTGTTATTTTTACTAGTAGATTTATAAATGCAATTAAAATTAAACGGTTAGAGAAATGCAGAAACAAGAAAATTAAAAAATTACAAATATTTAGTACTAACTATAGTAGATAGATAAGGAGCCAACTCGGTGACACGCATCAAACTTCCTAGGTCACGCGTCCTTAAACATTCTTTCGTTAGCGCTGGGCACAAACATCAACATGTTCGGCCTATATTATTTAATTTCACCGTCATGGGGATTGTGTCGTTTTGGTTTTTTCGTATGAAGTTTTTGCTTGGGATCGTGAACCCATATGGGTATATCGCGTTGCTCTTCAGCCCATAGTAATAGCGGAATTTTAACAGCACCCCGTTTATAATATTGTGCTCATTTTATAATGCAAGTTAGTCTTATTTTCTCATATTTTTAATGGGAGTTCCCTGCAGAGTAAACCGCCACTGCTTATGAGTCGGGCTTAGTTCGTTTAGCAACCTCACCTAACCTATTTCGGGCATAGCAAAGCCATGTGTACAAAATCGAAATGGATTCCTAAGAAACGTCGATTGAATTTCCATTGCAAACACAAAATAACATCAGATAATATTTTATTTATTTCCTGTTAACAATCAGATAATAAATAAATGAAACATCAAACGATATCGATTACATAATGAGATATATTTAGTCGATGCGCGTAGGTCTCTATTTATTTGTCGACGCTTTGTCTACGAGTTGTCTTATCGGTGGCCAAATAAACCAACACACTTTTTAAAAGTGATATAAAGTCATTAAAAGTACGAAAAAAACTCACCTAACCTAATGTAATAATTTAAAAAAAAAATTATTTTATGAAATTTAAAAAAAGACGATTACTTAGGTTACTTTTTTTTGTACTTTTCATGACTTTATCACACATACGCCTCACGGATCTCATTTCTACAGCATTCAGTCTACTTTCATCCTTCCTCTGCTAGTTCCATGCCTCACTGCCATACGTCAGGTTTGGTATCAGCACTCCATTATGGACTGCTAGCTTCGCTTATTTGCACTTTTTTTATTAGCGCCAACCGCGTTCTGTCTCCTTATGAGAAGTCGCGGACGTGCGAAGAAGACGTGGCACGATTGAGTCGGGCCATGTTAAGAGCCAGAATAACAAAAGAGTATGTATGAGACATTGAACGAATGTGAATGAAGCAAGGAGTTTGTCCAAGACAGAGTTGTTTGGCGGTCTATCCTCACCGGCCACATTTTCGGAGAAACATGATGGTTAGTTAGTTTGTCTACGCGCACCATTATGCAAAACATTTTTAATATTTCTCGGAATCACTGAATCCTTTTTCGTAATTTCAACTGCCAAACTGTTTACATCAGAGGTTCCAAACGTTATTTGTCTCACCGCCCACTTTTGAACTATATTTTTCATCAGCTCCCGCCCCCCGCCTACCGTTTCTTTTTACGCGACAATGCGATGAAATCTGAATATATACAATACTACGCGGTCCGCGGTCCACTCTATACACCGATACGATCTTTTCATCACCCTGTTCTCAATTGTTATAGCTTTTCCTCTTTGTATTGGACAGCGGAGTCGTATCACCAAAAATGATGTACGACCTAATTGAAATAATTAAGGAGTTTAAATTTATCTGTCACATCTTTGATAAGTTCCTTATCACCGTGCGCACATGTAACCGTGGGACCGGAGTAATTAATTTTCGACCCTATGACTCATATTATATATTGTAAATGTCCTTTGTTTCTTTGTGCCTTTATTAGTATAAATATTTAATGGAAGCATTCATCCCAACAAGCCCTCCATTGATATGCTTGGTTTGACCCTAAGTGACCAGCTCAGGTATGGGGGCTCCATCGAAGCCAGTTAGCCTCTCAAAATCTGAGCGTACTGTACAGAGCCCGCAGATACTTTAATAGTACACAACTGCTGGCCCTGTACAAATTCGCCCCACTGTAGAATTTTACAGCCATCTCTGGTCGGGAGCCCAAAAATACCTTGACACTGCGTTAAAACGGGCGGTCCGTTTGATAGATTCGCCTATCTTAACGAATTGCAATTTTTGGAGCACAGACGTCAGGTGGGAATGCTGTCCTTGTTCTATCGATATTTTAATGGGGATGCTTTGAGGAACTAGCGTCATTGATTCCTTCGGCACCGGTGCACGGTCGGGAAACACGCCAAACGCGCGCCCTACGGTTGACATTTGTCACATGAGAACGGGTCGCTTCTACGAATCGTTCTTGTGTTCAATAGCTCGACTGTGGAATGATCTGCCGGCTTCTGTATTTCCTCCCTCATACAACATGGGTCTCTTCAAGACCCAGGTTCACTCTTTCCTATCCTCTAAAAGACCCTCCACACAGCATTTCCAAAGATGATATAGGCCTTGAGGAAATATAGAGGAATAATAGGAGAAATTATTTCCTCAGGGCCTCCTGTGTAGAGTTACGATAAAAAATATGTACAACTTTCCTAGTCATTGTTTCATTTGAAAAATCCTTAGACAAGGTCCCTGAAGAGGAAGCCAACGAATTGTCACTGGTGTGAGGGTTCAACACACTCTTTATTATATTATGTAGTACATTATTGTTCACGTGACAACAGGTCCCGAGAAATCTGGCTAGGTGTTATAACACCGTAAAGAAAATGACAAAAAACAATTAATCCATCTATAAATCAATAGAATTATTAAATATTTCATTTTGTTGCATGATTCTTTCAACGATGTACAAATACGATAAAAATTTTAATTCATATGGAAAATTCATTGAAAATATTTTTGTTGCGTTAGCTTCTCGTTTCAGTCCTCCACCGCCCCCTTGTAGCCCTTCACCGTTGCCCCCATTTGCCCTTGGGGGCGATATCGACCACGTTGGGAATCTCTGCTTTAGACGCACTTTTGGTGTCGCTTTAGCGACACCAATATCTTCTTCTTGAGTCGCTTCTTATTTTCTGATGATCGTGACTCCCACTCCAATCTTCCTCGTCTTCGTGTACAAGGCTCCACTCCTCGTGATCCTGCGCCGCGTGGAGAGCCAAGGATACCGACGTTCCGGACGCCTGCGAAATTTGGTCCTCGGTTTCTCCTGCCTTCCACTTTGCCAGTGACCATGAATTTCTCCAGGTTGGATTTCTCGGTTAGGCGAGCAACATGTCTGAAGAATCTGAGGATGCGCTGTAGGCAGACAGTTGATAGCCTATTGTGGATGCTAAGCTCTTCCAGAATTGCTATATTTGTGAGACTGGCTGTCCATGGAATCCTGAGTAGTTATCAAGTTACCAAACCTAAAACTATGGATTCTGTGAACATTTTTAACTGGATTATTAATATTTATGCACTTCTCAATGTTCATTTTATAAATATGATAAAGTTAATACTCTGTAAATGTTCCAAAACAATAAATAAATATTTTCATTTATGTAATAGGACAACTCTATTATGTATGTATTATGGTTTTTATATTGAACTTCAAACGACAAAAAATAACACTCGGTAAGCAAGTCCTAAAGAATTACATTAAAAAATACAGCGGATGTAAGAATGCAGGGTTATAGAGAATGCAGGAAATCACGTAGTCAATAAGCAAAGTGTGTACCTAACCCACTTGACAATTCTATATTAGTAATCAACTGATAAAAAAAGAAACACGTAAAACTGTCGTATTTCACTACTAAACGGGTTTATCAATATTTAATCATTGATGAAGATAATATTAACATTAATATTAACCTAAATGAAACATGACCTCTGTCTTTCCGTGACAACCGTTTTACCAACTTAGCTAATGAGACTAGTTCAATTTATGCCATCTTCATCGATCATATTTTAAATTCAAGGCTCTATTTTTTAATCCCATATTATTGGTAGCTATCTTTATGATGATAACAAAGTTCTTCACGAACACAATTGCAACCTAAATAGTGTCTCGGATAAATATCTGATTTTTAAAAATATTTTATATATAAGCTAGCTAAGTTGGTAGTGTGAGTCTTGCTCACTTTTATGGGGGATCCTAGTGACCCCCCACCCCCCTTTAGATCGTATGTTAAATTTTTGTATTCAGGTATGTAAAGGTTAAAATCCATTTTATCAACTTTACGAGAGACGCCAGGAACTACAGGTTCCGTGACCAACAGAACACTGAAGAAAAGTAGAAATAAACAACAAACTTAATTCAACCTCACCTAACCTAACCTATTATTTTGTCACTGTTCTGTTTTTAACGGTTACCGAATTAACCATTTTGGAATAGCAATGAGTCCTTCATGAACGAGCCGAGCGTGTGACTCTTTTTGACAAACCTTCGAACCACTTAAGAAAGATTGTTTTTTTTTTAATCTAAAAAGAACATATCTCAGATGTTCGATAGTATTCTCACGAGTTCCTACGATGACATATCTTTAAATAAGATTTTTTTTGTTGTAATTTGTTTGTATAAAATCATTCTATATGTTTCTAACTTCCACAGGGCTAAATTATGCCCCCGGACTGTAGGACTTGCAATTTATATTAGACGCCATGACGCATCTTAAAACACATTCGTGTACAGAGAAAAGAATAATTAACGCATTTGCACGTGTGTAAGTACTGTACAGTAAGTGAACAGCGCTCGACAGTCTGGCATCTGGACGTTATGTACCTACACCTATACTCTGGGAACTGGGAGCCGTAGGAGCTGGGAGTCGTATGAGCTAGAAGTCGTATGAACTGGGGTATGAGAAAATATGACGAATTCTAAGATTCAATCGAATATCGAATAATAATAATAATTGGATTACTTGTATAGCGCCGTTTTTGTGAAAAATCACCTAAAGGGCGCTGTATAAATCTTAATTCCTATTATCTATCTAATCATGCACAAACAAACAGATACAGCAAAACATAAGTTATGAATCGCAAATAAATCAAAGATTTCGCTATGGTACTCAAACATGAACATTTTTTTCTACCGATTAGCAATGTTTTAACTTTTTATTTATTCATTTATTTAAAATTATTGTACCATTATTTAATACAAATTATTTTAGGCATTTTTAGTAACTTACAAAATTTTGGCATCATAGAGTCTATGACATAGAGATAACAATAAACGAGTTACTTCCATAGCGCCGTTTTCGTAGGAAAATCACATCAAGGGCACTGTACAACGTAATGTATCTAACTACAACTTATAACTAATTAAGATAAAATTTCTAACTAGTGGCTAACAACTAAAATTTATAACTAGTGACTTATAAGTAAGACTTATAGCTATGAGGTTTTCGTAGTAATCAGTATAAAATTGTTAAAATATGGCATTCAAATCTCGATTAGTGATATAAATAACGTTATTTTTGGACTTAAAGTTCAATGATTCAAATCATTCAATTTTTTCCATTCATTTTATGAAGATGGTTGGTGCAAAAAGTAATGAACCAGTTATTATGTTTTTATTTGAAGTCGATAGTCAATATAGAATATGATAGATAGAAATGTTAGAGGGAAAACTAGAAAAAAGTGTGTAAAAAATAGTACATATTATTAAAATGTTATCTATATCTATATATATAAAAATCATTGTAAGTTTGTTTGTTTGTTTGTCCTCGACTTTCTCGAAAATTACTGGACCGTTTTGGCTGAAAATAGCACAGTTTGTTTTTATTAGTACCGGGAAGGTTTTAATGAAATCCAATATGTAATTTATTTAGGTAAGCCCATAGATATAACACTCTGGTCAGCCACAGATTGCATATTCAAAAGAAGAAGGTTTTTTTTTGGGTACTATATTTTCAAAATGGAAAACACGAGTGATGATTTAGATATATTTTGAAAAAATAAACGTTTGGAATGAAATAAAATATTCAAATGAATGTTTCTTTATTTGGAGATAGTTACTTTCGCTGTCAAATCAATTATTGTACGCGAGCAACGCCGGGTACATATCAGCTAGTTTTTTTTTTATAAAAAAGTATTTTAAAAATTGTCGAAGTAATTCCGATACACCATTACATATCTCAAATTCTCTATTTTGCTAAATCTTAAAGATTTAAAAAAAATATATTTGTGCCTTTTCTTTTATATAGATACCTACTTATAATACAGTAACCTACACATTATTGACTTACATAATAATTTATTTACAAATCTCGTTTTTTCCCGCAACACGAAATAACATAAACAGTCAAGGGATGTATTGTTTATGTGGATTGTAGAAAAGCTGAAATCCCAAGCATGGGAAAATAATAAAGTAATTGAAATCAAACAGTATAATCTCAAAAAAACGTCAAGCTTCGCGCCATTTCCTGTCTTCAGGCGGTAATAGTTAGTACCTACGCATATTTATGAAATTTTCGGAACTTATTGTTTATGCCACGTCGTTTACGAGAGGACCATAGACAGCTCATAAAGGCGAGGTACCCAGGTACCTAATTTGGTTTATCTCGGTCCTTTCACGTCGTATAATTGCTTGCGGATTTGTTTGAGCATTTCACCTGTAAAGACGTGTGAAGGCATCCTTTAGAAATAGTTTTACGGCCATATTTATGGTCTGTGTGTCCAGCGTTCGAGGAGAGGCCTGTCTTTCTCTTTGTGGACCGCTTAACCTTGAAAACGGTATGAGAAGGGCGGTGCGTGAATTTTAAAATTGACTTGTACAATTAAAACTTTTATATGTTTAAAAAGTCATTAATATCCCTAACTTCTTTATTTATTTAGCACCATTGTACCTACAAACAACATTAATTTTTTAACAAACATTAACACGTATGATAAAGAAGAACACTAGAATTGCCATATGAGCGTTTTTTAATCCAAAAGTCTGGCCAGTCAGGCCTTAAATTTAAAATACAGGACCATGTTTCATCATCATTATGAAGTTCAAATGGGATGGCGATATACGATGTCAGGCAAATTTAAAAGAGACCGAGCGCATGCTAAATGAGCTAGAACCAAAAACTATTAAGATTATGCTTAGGATAAATTGAAGCTTTTCCCATAGTTTTTGTTGATTAGAATTAAAATAAAATTGTTTTATTTATTTATTTATATGATACCACACAAGAGTCCCAACAGCACCCAACCCTATGGAGCCAGTGAGACTATGGCATCCCCAGTTGGGTTATGTTGCGAGGCTGAAGGTATTGAGGAGGAGAAGGAAATGGGGTGTAAAGAATAAAGGTGGGGAGGTTATAGACTTTATAAAGAATATAAGCGTAAACTACTAAATAAATGTTATGAACGTATGTAAGAAACAAGTGTTTAAAAATACTGTATTATAGCTAAGATTATTTGGGACGGTTTCTGTTGATAAACTTTTGTCTCTCTTCCAAAATTATTCACAAAATAAATAAAAACTGCTTTTTGCGCTTCCTCGAATATTTATGACTCCACTTGCCAAGCGATTTTTATTCGTAGCTATCATATAACTAGGTAAATATCCATACTCTTGGGTAGTGACATACGACACACAGCTTGTATTGACACATATTTTTGGGTTGTATATACCATATATCCCTCTTGTCAATTGCGACATTGGTTTCCATTCGATCTACATGTATGGCATTTCTAGTATGTACTATCTATTCTGTTCATGAACAATATGAATGTTAGTTTGCTTATATGATATATATTTTAAACATTTTGGAAAAAAATTAGGTAAGTAAAATAGGTACCTAGTTAAAATCAAATATTTCCAGTTGGTACTCAAATTTAAAAAAAAAAAGATTTTAGACTCATAAAAAAAATGCATCTGTAGAAATTCAAAAGAATGCACATGGCTATTTTAAAAATAGGTTGTTAGGTTCTTAGTTTGTGTTTTTTAAGAAAGAAAACACCCATACTAAGAACCTATTTAGTATATTCAATATTTACAATTGGCACCATGTATGGAACTATTGTTTAATGTCATATTTTAAAAAATGAACACGGTGTCGTCAATTCAACTTCAATACGCGTCTTTATTTAAATAAAGCAAAAAAATTAAGTGTATTCTTTTACATTTCCGAATTTGCAAATATTTTTTGCTTATTTTTATGAATCTAAAAGTATTTTTTCTTTTTTTTTAATTCCCAACTGGAAATATTTACCGTCAAATTAGCTGGTAAGAATAAATTCACGTGACTAAGTCAAAATGAAGAAATTCGCGAATCTTTAATCAGAGGGTGAAATGTTTTAAGTTTATAAGTTATACATAATAATATTACTGAGAGCTACACAACTAACTGCAATCGAGGTCTTCAGTGACTCAGATATATTGGTGTTATTTTTTTTCCAAATAAAGTAATATTACGTGTTATAGGTAAGTAAATAATGACTGGCTATAATCAATGACTCTGAACTTCAAACATTGACTCAATATTCTCAATAATTGGGTTAAAATAAAGGTACATAGATGTAAGAAAATTTTACACGAAATTTTTCCACACTTCATGGAAATATCCGTATAATTTAACAAGCAATAATAACGTGAATCAAATTAGCAATAAAACTAATACAATTGAACATCAAAATTCAAAACCAAAGTATTTTTTAACAATTACGTCATATTGGGAAATTATCTATCAGTCACTATCTCGACTGTCTGTAAATGTTTATAAACGTTTATTATTATTACTTACCACAAAGGTACCGTGTTATCGAATTGGCAAGCAAAATATCACAAAGTTATCTGTGCTCAAGTCCATATAGATAAAATACTCGAATGTTTAACAATATTCTCCAGCGCAAACTTAATTTTTACGATATGAGGAACATCATTTGTTAGTCTGTTATTTATATTATCAACATTATTGTGTATTTTTGTGACCATTGATAGACGGGATCAAAGTGCCGCTAAAGCGGGGTCAGTTGACTTTGATAAACGTTTTGCGTTTTGCCGACAAAATCAATAATAATTGAAGCATTAATCATTTAACGTTTGTGGTACGAAATTTTACACTGAATTCGAGTTATTATTACGCAAATAAATCTTTGAAAGTCGGCGTTAAGTCGGTTGGGCATTTTGCTGCTTTATCTTCCTTATTATTTTATTATTTACTAACTAATGTGTACCCTGCCTTGCTCGGAGTTGTGAATTCTTGCTTGTCGTTTGGGTGCCATAATTGATTTGACATGTTGACGAATATTAGTATCTCGAAACAAAGAAACATTGATTTGAACATTTTATTTAATTCCAAACATTTATATTTTCAAATTATCTACTTGTATTTTCCACCTTGAAAATATTCTACCCAAACAAACCTTCTTCTTTCAATATGAACATGTAAACCAGGGTGGTATATCTATCTCAATAATAATATATAATAATAACAATAATGTTTTTCATGCTAATTTTAAAACGCTATAGCAACAGTTTTACATATTGGATTTCAATCAAATTACTCTCTAAACCTTCCCAGCACTAATAAGAATAAACTGTGCTATTTTCAGCGAAACCGGTCTAGTAATTTTCGGGAAATCGAGGACAGACAGACAGACAAACATTCATTTATATATATAGATATTGAACAAAATATTAATAATAATTCTACGTATCAATAATAGCAAATATCCCAGTATGAAGAACCGACATATTATATGTAGAGACAGCTGGCGCTTCAGTGGATTACCCAAAATACGACATGGTAAAAGAAAACTCGAATATATTGATGTTTTGACTCCCGGTTGCTTCTATGAAACCACACATTTGCGTGGATGATTCTTTGGCTATTGCAACTTGAAACAATCACTCGAGCCATTTGCACCTAAGTGATTTGGCGACTTCTTGGTAAAATACGTCGTCTGTGTTAGATTTTTCCTTTTTCGGCTGCGTCAACTGTGATGACTACGCTAAGGTACTGTGGCGTGTCATCTCCAATAATGTCGGGGTCTATGGTGATGAATTAAACTAATATGTTGGTATAATTATCACTGTCGCAATGTTACAAGTATGAAGAAGGACGAGACAACCTGTCATTCGCTTATTTGCTTCCATAAGTCATGCTTTCTCTTTAATGCTCGAATATCCCTTTCATACACTTAGACATGCGTTCACCACACTAATATAAAGTTCGTAGACACGCAACATGGTCCTTGTAACGATATATTTTAATGATTTAATTATTTAAAAACAATTCACGTTACGGATCGTTGAAATCAAGGAGGTAAGTTCAAGAACTCTACATGTTCATAAATTTACATTAAAAATGCTTATACGCAATTCATTGCCACTTTGTAAACATGCAGAAACAATTTTCCTCAAGATACCTAGAAAAATGCAAGTCATATATCTACAACAGATAACCAGAAGATGAATCGTTGCTTAAGCGGAAAAATTAAATGTTCTTAAAAATTATCCTATCACCACGAGTCTCCCTTCGCCCAGTGTCGTCAGTGTGTCTGGCCGGGCCGAGAGATGTCGGCTAGCGCCGTTCCCAGAAATTTTCAAGTGCCATACCCCAGCCGCCAAGCGAAACCAGCCCGAACCGACACCACAACGCGTACAAACCCACAATCAAATTCCCATCACGGCGCTTCGCGGATTTAGGACGTTCTCGATATTCCCGCGCGAAACCATGGAAAAAAACGTTGAATAGGTAATGAGTGGTGGACAATTTTGAGCCGTAGGACGCTGGCATTTGGGTGTAAAATCCCGTAGGTGTTCGGGTGCGTGGGTTTGTTTCGAATTTAAATGCGCCCATTCTATAATTCTAGGAAAACGATCGGTTGCTCCGAGTGGGTTGTAAAGTTTTTACTACATTCTTAGTAGCAGGGGTGGCCATTTGGCGGGAATGCACAGAAAAAATATAACATTAATAAATTAATTGAATACCTACATCGGGCTTGTAAAACAGAACTCGTGAAGTTTTACCATGATTTCAATCAAATAGAACCTAAATCAAAATCGAGCACACAGCCATCCGTTTATTTCAATAAGGGGTCAGTTGTTAATCTGCATCTTTATTTCAGCAGGTCAGTCTTTTTCATCATTCATTGATATTTTTGCAACAACCGCAACCATAAAAAGCTTAAACAAATTGGTTTCGCGGATGGAAATATGAAATTAATAGAATAATATAATATGAAATAACGAAAACAAGTAACAAAAGCAAATAATCACCTTTCAAAATCAATCCAGAATAATTTAGGTGTACAGCAGGGATCAGTCCTAGGACCTCTAATGTTCATTCTTTATATTAATGATATGGGAAAAATATTTCCAAAGTCCAAAGTACGACTATTCGCCGATGATACACTGATATACACAATTGGAACTAATTACGAGAAATTAATCAATATTTTGAATAATGAACAGGAAAATGTATTAAGATGGCTAAAAATAAATAAACTTAAATTGAATACAAAATATCAAATGATAATTGGACATAAGTTGACATGCAGTGAAAGCAAAATTAAAATCGACGGTGAAATTATTGAAAACATAAATGATACGAAATACTAAGGATACATATTAGATTGATTAGAATTATAATTAGTTATAAGTAATAGTAATCAATAGTATATAAGTTATAATTAGTTATATGTAATAGTATCTAATAGTAAGTAAGTTATGATTAGATATATGTAATAGTACACAAGATATAATTAGTTATATGTAATATTATCTAATAGTACGTACGGTATATTTAGTTATAAGTAATAGTATCCAATAGTAGATTAGTTATAATTAGTTATAAGTAATAGTAAACAATAGTATGTAAGCTATAATTAGTTATTTTATAATAGTATCCAATAGTATATAAGTTATAATTAGTTATATGTAATAGTATCACATAATAAGTAAGTGGTGATTACTTATTTTCTAAACATATATGGGCAAACCGATTTGTGTAGTGGAAAATTACTGGCTCAGAAGAGCCGTCGCCACAGGAAAGGAGAACGGAACGCTGGGCCATTACTAGAGCTAGTATTTCAGGTCAAAACCAAGCGTTTAGCATCAGCCTGACTAACTAACGATGGGGTAGGCAGAGATGATGGACTGCCATACAACTCTCTTGGCACATCCTTGTTTCATTCACATTCATACATTGTATTATACGAACTACAAGTAATTATTTGGAAAGGTGAGTCTTTAGGTAGATACTAAATAAGAATAGCAGTGCCTACAATGTTTGTTCTTGCGGTGACAGTTAGTTGAGTATCCCTGCCCTGGCGGCTAGGCCGCAGGCGACAGCGCGGCTGGCAAGTCTCTTTCCCCCCTTCCCCTGCCGCTCCCTGGCTCCTTGCCGGCGCACTACCACCTACTCCACCCGGACCCGCACCGTCCCCTGGCTGTATTGCCGTCGCCGAGTAGCATCTACACCACGCCATGCCTCACCATGCCACATCACGCCGCGGATCACATAACTCATGGACTTGTCAGAGCCGAATTAGATTCTCCCATGAAAATCACAAATGTCCACTAGAAACTTAACGATCGATCGCCTGGAGTCCTGCTGGGAGCAGAGTGATATATAAATCATCGTTCGAAGTACGTGCAGGTTTGTGCTAACAGTTATAAGCCTCGCCACTCGACGCTCGCGATTTATAAATTTGTAATATTTAAGTTGCATAGAAATGAATAGGTAGTATACATTAATTGTTTTTGTAAATCATGTTATAAATAGCACATATATGTACACAAGTAAAATATTGTGTATTAGTGTTGAAAATGAGAAAAAAACATAGGCCACACATAAAACGTATGATCCGTCCTTTACGGCAGAATGCCGGCTACTACTGACGACCACTCTCGCTCAGCACCGCACCACTCGGCAAGTTATCAACGCACGCAGAAATACATATATTTTACCGATTTTTCGACTAAACATATTTTTCTGTTGCTTTCGATAAATACTTTAATTAACATATTAAAATTATAAAAGTACCAATAAATAAAAGTATTGCTGAGGAATACCTAAAATAAGAATTCTTTATTTAACATTGAGGAATACAAAAATAACCGAGGAAATTTCCTGTAATATATAACATAACTTGGAATAATTATGTCTTCCGTTGCGGTGGCAAGATTACAACTCGTGTCTAGGTCCCTAGGGCGCCGAAGTGTGCACTGAATATAGAAGTACACAAATGGATTAAACATTAGCGTTTGAAATATGGGCGACAACATGCGGTCAATTGCCATCATAGCACCAACACAGGGGGATTACAAGCACTCTCCGGGTGTCGATCTCCAACGATAACTGAAAAATCTCTACATGAATGGACATGTCGTTCTGGAAAAGATATATGAGCAATAGTGTAACCTTTATCGGTTATACAATAATCAATATTCGTGTAAATTGGCTTTTATAATGTTGAAAAAACTCAAGAAGCAAATAAGGAAGTAAGCACGCCGGTAACACAAATGCTCCGAGCTGTGGCGGCCAGCGGCTAGCTGAGCGGCGCGGCTACTTAATTGAGTACACGGCATCCCCAATTGGGGTATATTGTGTGAGGCTGAAGGTATTGAGGAGGGGAAGGAGATGGAGAAGAAACAAGGTGAGGAAGTATCTGGCTATTTGAAAAAAAACTGTAGTTTATGCCTATATTTTTTATAGCGCGATTAAGAAATATATTTTAATTCTTATCAAGGGAATTTCTAGGAAAAGGTTCAATTTATCCAAAGCATATATTTTTTAGTTTTCATAATGAAAACTGATTCGTAGTATAGAGTAATCGAAATAGTGATATCACTGATTCGCTTTAACGTGTGTAAAGAACGACGATCCCGATACATTACTTGCACCCGTACAAGTTAACAATGAAAACACATACATACAATGAGTAAAATTACATGAATCAGTTTTTTTATCGTTTGAATTCGGTAAAATTGAGATAATCGTTTTAAAAAAAGGTGTCACTACGTCCGCAATACACCTGCACGAAATGATTTCAATAGAGCACAATCCGTTTGAAAATTCTTCGCGATACGTTTAAAACAGCTCCCCGAAACTCTAAACTGCTATCTATACTCGTAGTAAACTGTTGAAAAGAAACGCTTTCTCTCGCGTTGCTGCTTGTTGCAAAAAACGTTTTTGTTTACGCCCGTCCGCTACGCTGTACATAAAACGCCGAAACCCTTTGCGACGAAACGTTGTCGCTCGAAACGTTTTCGCCGTCGTTGACAACTGCGAGGAAGCACTTTCACGTGAAACGCTTTCGCCGCAACCATCCAGTTTAATAATTAATTCAATAACGGCATATTAGTGACCTTTACAGTGCAATATTTGTAATTAACGTAAAACGCAGTATTGTAGTATTTTATATTATTATATTTATTAGTATATTTGCGCGATTGAAACATACAGTTATTTGCTTTTTTTTTTTTTTAATTATTGTTACGTTCTTTTTAAACAGTTTCTAATAACCGTTTATTTTGAGAAACTTAACGGTGTTGGTTATTTTGAAAAATAAACTGAAATGCCTACCTCTAATACATAGTATAGTTCTTATAAACAAACACTTCTTTCTTATTTTGGCGTTAAAAGAAGCTGAATCCGTCAAAGACTGAGTTTCTCTAGACCGCCACAAGCAGACGTCAGCATATCATTGATAACTCCCCAATAAATATTTCAGGAAGTGAAATTACTCCGAAGACGTGTGTTAAATTACTCGGTGTCAATCTGGATGCAGACTTTTCCCTTAAGGCGATTCAATGGGAAGTAATGCAAAATCGTGTGTTTTCGGTTTGAGAATTTGTTGGCCTAGAAATATCATAGATAATTGAATTAAATACTGCAAGTAGATCACACCTTGGCCTTTCATTTAACCGTCAATTTTTTTGGTATGTCTTTTTATAAAATTAGAAAAAAATAAAGTATGAGACATTAAAAAAATGTTTAAAGCGCAAAATCTCCTACTTATGAACTCTTTTTCCCATATTTTCGCATTGTTCATTGTGATAAATGAAGTTTTTTAGAATATGACCGTAAATTTTTTTAATAATTATGTCTGAGCTTTAGAGAATAGAATAAAACACGCATTTTGGTGTTTTTTTTTTCCGAAATCGAAACATGCGGCCGATGTACAGCGGGATTTTGAACATTGTCGCCACCTGCATAAGGAGCGCGAGATTTCGTTAAAATTTTAGCCGGTGGATGGCCTTAAAAGTCAAAGAACTGTAAGTACAGGGTTCTTTCAATTGAGGCAAATAAAAGCACTACGGAGAAACCTGCCAACAGAGGCAACTAAACTGCTTGTCAATTCGTACGTTGTGTCACGTCTAGATTACTGCAACGGAATATATGCAAGTCTCCCCAAATACCAAATTAAAAAATTGCAATCAGTATTCAACGCTGCAGCAAGACTTATCACCGGCGTATCTAAATATTCTCATATTTCAGAGCATCTCAAAAATCTCCACTGGCTCAAATGTCCTGAAAGAATCCAGTTCAAGCCCTGCTGGATGGTATTTAAGTCACTTAACGGAATGGCTCCGGCTTACTTATCAGAACTGTGTATTCCTGAAAATACCAACTCACGGCAGTCCACCCTTAGGTCAGCAGCGTCATCAGCTATCGGGAGTTTGAAGGAACCAAAGCGTACATCTAATACTAAGTTCGGTGATCGTGATTTTGGAGTGTCAGGACCTAAAGCCTGGAATGAACTGCCGCATGACTTAAGAATTATCAAAGACTCGACAGAATTCAGAACTAAACTTAAAACACATCTTTTCAGACAACCGTATCAATAAATTGAAGAAATTCACCTGTAAATTGCTTATCTAGGCTAGCCGGTTAGTACTTACCTAAAGTCATTAAGTAAAACAATAAAAATTCACGCATCGGTGCGCAAATGCGTCCACATCCCGCAACACTGTAAATAACTAAAGTGTAAAATAAATAATAAATAAATGTTAATACCTATTAAAAGCTTCTTACGCTTTTTAAGGTCATTTTATAGTTGTTTTCGAGTCCTAAAATTCATTTTATGAATACTTTCCAGTCCTAAAAATTATAAGTATTTCAATAAATACCAACTCTTCTTTTGCCACCAATCTTCTAATAAATGTAACATCAATAGAAAAGGAGCAACAAATAGCAATGTAAAACTATCATCTCTATAAATAAATTTTCTAATAAAACTGTCTTCATCTGAAGCGGCCTGCCAGGTAAGTATGTTTTTCTGTATCTGTTTGTACATAATTAGTTAAGAAATATTTTTACAGGCCCTTGAGGCGATTTTTCACAAAAACGTCGCTATACAAATCATCCAACTATTATTAAAAAGGATATTGAAAAAAAAACCTTTTCACGAACAACATTTAAAAACACAGAAAGAACAATATGGCGTCTTGTATGTTCATTTCATAGGGTTAGGTTAGGTTAGATTACTTACGGCCGGTTGTTTCAGTATACTCAGGAATGTTTTGAGTCGGATTGGATTGTAAGAATTACTACCATTACAGCGCCCTTGAGGTGATTTTTCACAAAAACGTCGCTATACAAATCATCCAATTATTATTAAAAAGGATATTGAAAAAAAAACCTTTTCACGAACAACATTTAAAAACACGGAAAGAACAATATGGCGTCTTGTATGTTCATTTCATAGGGTTAGGTTAGGTTAGATTACTTACGGCCGGTTGTTTCAGTATACTCAGGAATGTTTTGAGTCGGATTGGATTGTAAGAATTACTACCATTACAGCGCCCTTGAGGTGATTTTTCACAAAAACGGCGCTATACAAATCATCCAATTATTATTATTACTTTCCAGATTACTTCAGTACGCTCAAAATACTCGAGTTTATCTAGAATTTTCAAATTTACCTAGAAATTGAGTTTTGCTGCATCTGACAATCATCAAACGGATTTTGAAGTCCTGTCAAGTCAGTCCGCCCCTGGTGCCACCAATACCAACACAGCCCCGATGACTACTCCCCCCTCACCCCTCGCCACTGGCAGCCAGCCCACTCTTCAAGTCATCCGGTTGTCACGGAGACAGGTACCCGGTTCTGGTACCTACCCAGATGTCTGGGCCTCATTCACGAATATGTGGCTACTTACTCTCTTTAAAAATAATAAAAACCAACTGTTACCCGAGGGGAATCTATCAAACATACAGACCATTTCTGCAGAGAGTCAACTGTTTTTTCCAGGTATTTTGGGGCTCCAGACCAGACTATCAGTGACTATCAAACTCAAGAGTAAGGTACACTTGTGATTTGTACAGGGTTAGCAGTCGTGTATTATTAAAGTATCTGCGGACCCCGTACAATATGCCCAGTTTTGTCAGAAGCTGACTTGACGCACATGTGTATGGAAGGTTTGATTTGAAGATTGGTTCCGTCGAAGGAGACTAGATCATCTATTTAATCCCTATTAGACGTAATCAGACATGTTTAGGTCTTTGAAACTTTAAATTCAACGAGGTTGCTCTTACTTCAAGAGGAAAACCTTTCGAGGTAACCGTCCTTCAAAGCCTTCCGAGCCGTTGGAGTTTGTGTGCCCTGTGGGGGCTTGTCAAACAAAATGCTATCATGGACTGTACTGTCATTCGTGTAACAATAAATTGGTTTACACGACAACACAGGTCATTTATGTTTAGCAAAAACAAAGTCGGAGACAGAACTGATCCCTGTGGGATGCCAACATTTATTAAATGTAAGGAAGGGGTTAAACCAGGGATGACAAATACTTGCCACGCGGGAGATTTTGTGCAAAAAACTTTATACATAAGAGTAGCCGTTAGCACATGTAACAGAAAAAAGTCCATATAACAAGATTTTTATGTGCAGGATTATTTTATTGTTATTTACAATAGATCCGACCATTACATATTTCAGACCAGTTGCGGTTTTCTCTAGCGTGGGTTTGTTTTGTGTTTTGTGCAATGAACAAACATAAAATAGATAAGAAAATAAAACATACGCGTATCATAATTTTACCTCACTTTAAACAGTGCGCTTTTCAAATTCTGTGGTAAAAAGTCCACCCGTCCTCTATAGGTAATACTGCCTGAGAGCGAGTCCGAAATGAATGTCACATGTGGGTTTTAATTTAGTGTCTATGGGGCTTTCTGCCTTATATAATTCATACATTGTTATTCTCGTGGAGCTTCGGCGGGAAAACGTGCCGAGAGTGCAATCCTTCGGAAAGGCAACAGTGTGCGTAGATCTAAATTTTGTACGGAATAGTATTTTACATGATTTAACAGATTTTTTTCTGTGATTATTGTCAACGTCTCCTGGGAAGGGTGGCGGGAACAAGAATCCACCTTGCACTGCTTCAGAGGGACTGCCCTGGTGTCCTGGCAATGGCTCGTCCTAAATGCTTTTACTTAATCTATTTTGTATCTCTCTTTTAGTGTTTTATTTTAGTATTTCTCCACGTCTCACCATGTTCATCTACGGATTACTGACGAGTAGAGTAGAGCCACCATTCTTACTAGAGCCACTTTTGTCGACCGTACGTATGTACTAACCATTCTGGTCTGTACCATTTTACTAACCTCCTTCTAAGCTAATGCTATGCAGGGACACTTGAGGGTTTAGAATCATTTATAACCTTAGCTTCGTTTAACCAAAACACTAGAGTCCTTGACGTGCACCCTGAAGGAGTAACCATAAGTTACTTATACCGGGGTGGGAAAGTGGTGGGCAACGTCAACTGTTATTAACGCGTTTTAAGTTGTTATTAAAATAGGTTAATTACTGAAGATGGTGCTTTTTATATAGAAAAACGAACAGTAAAGTTTCTTACGTAAATTGTGATTTTCGTAATTAAAACTGTATTCTGTAATCTTCGACATTACATTATTCATTAGTCATGGACGTTTTAATGAATAGCCGAATATTTCTTGTTGCTACGTCGCTGCTACTTTCTGGTGCAGTGATATGATGGAATTCTTTTAGATCCAGGGAATAATATATATATAATATGGAAAAGAGTACACAGATTTTTTCGTGCTGGTTGAATATATTTGATTAGAAACATTCGGCGTTTAAAAAAAATCATCTTATTTTTTGCTTTGATCAAATCGTATTTCCCATCCCTGGGTTAAATCGTCGAAACCGTCAGAATCGACTAATCGACCAAATAAAATGTATGTATGTATATTTTTTTAAAGAAAGACAAATATTCGCTGGTTACGAATAACCTGACAGTATTTGAAAATCTCCTACTATCATCACAGTAAGCGGAACCGCTGAATGTTATCTGATCTATCAAAGCTAAAATCGAAAAATTTCGAGTGAATCGAGTGAAGACGAGGCTCTGGTATGCTATTTTTTCCTTCGAACGAGACAAAAAGGAGGAGGTTTTAGGTTCACCCCTACATCGAACGCAACATTCATTGTAGGTTATTTATTGCTGCCAGGTAACTGTCCGGATATGATGTAAAATTCCGGTAAATGTACCGAATGTCAAAAAAAAACATTCCAAGAACTGGTCCAGCACGTTACTCCATATATAAGAAGTCCTCCTATTGCACACCAAGCTTTCTCCGTTGTCCCATTTACTGCATATGCCGTTAATTTATAGTTATAAAGGCGTGCATATTTCTCTACCTCTATTATTAGCCGAAAATTCATATCCCGCTCCATGTTTGAACTCAAAGGATGAATGGCGCGTAAACGATCGAAACGCAGTGCATAGATTTACTGGATGCGTGTTTACCGAGAAGCTACTGGATTGTTGTCCCGCTTGTGGTATAACAGAAGTACGTCGCGCCGCTCCCGCTTCCCCCCTCCCACCGAGTGGTGAGCTAGCGCCCATTGAAATGTTTGGCGCAGTGCTCTGTCGGTATCACGCATGAGGTTTATGTCGATTCCCTACCGGACCGTCAGAGAGTGGCCCTAATTTCACGGAATTCAATCTCCCGGCATTCTTAATGTTTGCTCAAGCTATTTCAGTTGCGACTTTACTATGAAGAGTAGCAGTGGTTTGATGTTTTGTTCATCTCGGATCGTCGAGTTACCTCGTTTCTTTTTAAATCCAACTTCATTATTTCGATTTAACAAATGGAAAAATAACAACTTCATGCCATTGATATAGCTTCAGTGAATAAAGCCGCCACTAGCTTTGTCCAAGCCGTGCCGACAGGTCTGGCGTGACCAGTTCGGAGGCTACAAGAAACAAATCCATTTATCAACCACCTCAGAGAAAGCCACCAAGCTGCCAACTAGAAACCCCTGGAGTAAGTACAAAAAAATCATTCCAGCTTGATACCTTTTGTACAGTGTCTTACATTTAATGGTATTCTTTTTAATCACGTTAGAAGTAGGTCTATAATTCTATACTAGTTCTAATAATTATTGCCGATTGGCCTTCTAGGAAGAAGGTCCTAAGAAGCATCCGTTGGACGTTATGGTTCTTATCGATTTCATATCTACCAAATCCTCACCACGTGTTAAAATGCAGCAAATGAATGTGTGCCACTGAGAGCTCCGTTGGTAAGCGAACCCGTAATAATAATAGGAATATTGAAAGAAGGGTAAATGCAGAAAACATTAATGGAGGACTGAACGCGGTTGGCGCTAACGAAAAATTGTCCAAAGAAGTGAAGCTAGCAGTTCACAAACAGGTGCTGATACCAACCCTGATGTATCGCAGTGAGGCGTGGAATTGGCAGAGGAAGGATGAAAGTAGACTGAATGCTGTAGAAATGAGATCCCTGAGTCGTATGTGTGGTAAAATCATGTAAAACCGTGTGGAAAATGTTGAGATTTGCAAAGAACGAAATGCTGATGAGCGTAATGAGTAAGATTAAGAAATTGGTTTGGCCATGTAGAGCGGATTAACGACGAAAGGAGTGTAAGGAGAATGTATTACTTATTATTATTTTTTTTATATCATTTATTTACTTATTAATATTTACTTATTTTTATACGTGTATTATTATTTACTTATTACTATTTATTAATTACTATTTCCTTATTATTATTTACCTATTTATTATTTACTCATTACTTCTTGTTAACAAAAATATGGTCACCCTGTGATTGTGGCTAATTGGAGCACAGATACTTTACTATAGTTATTTTGGTTACAATGAAATTATTATTTGTTGTAATCTATAAATGTACGGCCCAACTTAAAGATTTACTGCAGATTTTATAGTATATCGTTTCACTAATATGTAAATCCGCTCATCTTAACACAGGACTGTCCTAGTGAGATGAATGGCTAATGTTTTTGTTTTTTATATTTAAGAATAAATAAATAAAATAAAATAAAAACTATGACGTGAATGTGAATAGAAGAAGTCGGGGATGACCGAGAAAGACCTGGCAGAATCAAGTTAACCAAATACTTTAATCTAGCCATGTCAAGAGTCAGAATAACAGATGAATATGTATGATACGATATATGAGTGTGAATGAAGCAAGGAGTTGTTTGGCTGTCCGTCCTCTCTGCCTACCACTGAGAAATGGCGTTATGGTTAGTTACTTAGTTAATTGGACAATTTTTATAGCTCCATTTCTGTGAAAAATCACCCCACGGGCGTTGTATAAATATTACTTCATATTGTCTGTCTAATTATAATAATTGGATAATAATTGGTTTTTTGTTATAAATCATCTCGAGGGCGCTGCACAAATGTTACTTGCTAGGGTTTATCTTATTATGTACAAACAGATACAGAAACATACTTACCTGCTCCTGCCAGGTCACCCCAGATCAACACGTTACATTATAAAGCTTTAGCTAGGGAAGATATGATTTTGCACGCACAGGACATAATATCAGAAAACACTGCACATTGCATGATATTGCAGTTACTGTTTTATTCCGATTTGTTAGCGATATTATATTTATTAGAAGGTTAGTGGCTAAAGAAGAGATGGTATTTATTTAAAATATTAATTTTTTTTTTCGAAATAGGACTGGAGAAAAGATTTTAAAAATGAAAAAAAATACAAAAAATTGTTTTTGGGGTTAATTACAAATATTTATAGTTATTTAGAATGTCGCGGAATATGATAAGATTGATAAGTTACATTTCTTTCTGTAAATGACTTTAGGTAGGTACTAACGGCTAGCTTCGCTATGTAAATTAGATATGCAACTGTGCCATTCATGGATATGACTTTCCGAAGAGATGAGTTTTAAGCTTCGCTCTGAATTCTGTCTTAAAGTTAGTCTTAAATCGTGTGGCAGTTTATTCCAGGCTTTATTACCTGACAAGCCGAAACCACGCTCACCCAAGTGAGTATCTAATAGTATAGGTTAGGTTATGTGTGTTTTGCTCCGTTACTTATCTTCATTTGTCATGATACGATAAGAATAAGAAAGAGGTTTTAATTTTTAAAGGATCTCTGAGCGGTGCGCTGTGTGCTATTTCAGTGCCAGGAGTTCCCGAAAGTCACCACGGAACCCTAAAAAGCCGTTTGGATGTTGACGGAGCTTCAATTTGAAAAAAAAATATTTTATGACATTTACAAAATGAGGTTTTAAGTTTTTTTTTGTTGGAAATATTGTTAGTATCGATTTGTTTGAGCTAATGGGACTATGGCATCCACAACCGGGATATGTTGCGTGAGTAGAGGAAGTAGCAAATCAATTATTACATGTCTAACTAATTAACTAACTAACTAACTAACCATCACGCGGTATCCCTGCCGGGGTAGGTAGAGAGGACGGACGATATTGGCATACACTTATTGCCTCATTCATATTCATTAATCACCTCATACATTCTCTTCTATTATTCCGACTTCCGACATTGCCCGTCATAAGTATTTGATTCACTTGATCGTGCCATGTCTTCCTCGGACGTCCCCGGCTTCTTCTTCCGTTCATATTCGCGTCATATATTCTCCTCACCCTACTTTATTCGTTCATTCGCTCTACATGCCCAAACCATCTAAGCGTCCCTTTCTTAATCTTTACGAATCTCAACATTATAACTCAACTATGTCATCCCCTAATATTCATGAAGACAGCAAAGAATGCTTTTACTCTTGCGGCCTATTTGGCTAATAAAAAAATAACAATTAACAGCATTAATTTATTGATTTTAAACCCCAATCCTAGAAAAATGAACAACAATTAACTAAGCTGCATTTAAAATTTTTCTATAATTTACTTGAACTACATATTTTTTAATCCCTACACCCCACTACTTGTCGACCCCTGCTCTAGACGGAGGCAAAGCTGAACGCTTTGAAATGCCTCCCCCAAAAATATGCCGCCCCAGGGCACCAGCCTAGATTGCTTAGGTTTAAATACGGATCTGCCTGTGCAAAGAATGATTTGAAATTTTAGTGAACAGAAAAAACGTTTACAGTGTAAGGTGTTCCAATATAGATCTGTATTAACTAATACACATACAGTCGAGCACATCCGATGGGACACATGCCAAAACGAATGGTTACCAGTGATGTCATTTCCACAATTACTTATAGCAATTACCTAACGTCTACCTACAAGTGTTTGCACTGTACCCGATCATTGAGAATACCTCAGTTCAGTCAAAGCCTGAACAAGGTTTTGGAGAGTCTATGATGTTAGACATTTTATAATATTTTTTGAAATTTATTTTCGTTAAGCCTGACATACACATCATTTAGACCGGTACAGAAAAATTCAAGACCCCGGCTTGAGTTAACAAGTCTCGATATTCTGGTCAGTGGAGAATGGTACCCATAATTAGTAGAGTGTTGATTGGGAGAAGCGATTCATTGTTTCTGAGTCTACGGCAAGGGATGTTGAACTGGGTGAGTTGCAAAAAAGAATGAGTGAGTCAATAATTCAATTGTGAATAATTTTGAAATGCAAATGAAATTAAGTTACTGGGTAGGGGTAGGGGTAGGGTTAATACATCATAAAAAAAATTCTTCAAACTGTACATGACCCCGGGCAACGCCGGGTACTTCACCTACTGTTAAATGTTTTTAAACTATTTGTCCGTCTGTCCTCGATTTTCTCGAAAATTACTAGACCGGTTTCGCTGAAAATAACACAGTTTGTTCTTATTAGTGCCGGGAAGGTTTAGAGAGTAGTTTTAATGAAATACAATATGTAAAACTGTTGCTATAACGTTTTAAAATAAGTATGAAAAATATTTAACCCGCCATGTCGTATTGAGGTTAGCTCATAGATATACCACTCTGGTTAGCCACAGATTATACATTCAAAAGAAGAAGGTTTTTTTTAGCAGAATATTTTCAAAATGAAAACACAAGTAGGTATTAGATGTGTTTTGAAAAAATAAATGTTTGAAATGAAATAAAATTTTCAATTTAATGTTTCTTTGTTCAGAGGTAGTAATAGTCGTCACAAGGCATTACGTTCGCTGTCAAATCAATTATGGCTCCCAAACGACAAGCAAGAATTCATCAGCTAGTACATGTATAAAACTGAACTTGTCAATTTGACTATCTGTTTTTACAATTTGAATATTATTATACAGTTTGCAAAACGTACAATATAGTTCATAAGTTCACATGGAAAGGAGCGAACGTATTATAAGGCGCCTAAATTTAAGCCGCTCAGGCGCCATTAATTTGGCACAAATCCGGGGCTATCATGTCACCATTATTATAATCCAAATCTATATCAAGATACTGCGTATTTATCTAATAAGCAATGCGAATGAAAAATGGGCCATGTTTCTAAGCACAGCTTTTTAAATGGGTGCATCGCTTTTGTTGTGTTACAGGTCAGGGGTGGACAAGTGTGTGCTGTTGGGACGGCTTTTTACATTAAACAAAGTCACGAGCTACCTAGCAAATCCTCGAAATATTTATTTTAATTTCATTAAATTTAATTCAGCCATTCATCTCACTAGGACAATCCTGTGTTGAGATGAGCGGCTTTACAATTTAATAATAATCAGTAAATACTAATACGTAAATAATAATACATGAATAAAAAATAGAAAATATTAATAAAGTAAATAAATAAAAAAAAAATTAGATTATAATAATTAAATAATAATAATGTTGAGTGAATATGGCGCTGGGCCAATTCGTTCATTCATTTGGAACCTTGAGAACAAAAATCGAATGTTTTCAGCGTGATGTTATTTTACGTTAGCACCGTCCTGACACCGCGAAGCGTGCGAGGCATGACCTAGACGAGTACCAGCAAGTATCAAGCAACGGTTGAACATTAACACAAAGGCACGAAATATTATTATGGTCACAGTTGATTTTGTTTACCCCTTTGACTGCAATTTTTTTTCCATAATTATTCATATTTTTTCCTTAGATCTAAAGAAATTTCATCATATCAGTGCACCAGAGATTAGCGACCTAGCAACAAGATACAATTTCGCGATTCATTAAAGTTAATATAATGTCGTGGGTTATAAAAAAACGCTTTAAATACGAAAATCACAATTTATGCAATAAACTGGGCTTTGCAAAATATTATTCTTTTCAAACAAATCCCATAGTCGCTGCGCACCAGGGCAGCTAACAGATTCCTGAAGATTTGCGTGCTTCCACGGGTTGTCACTGAAGCGCAACGAGTATAGGATTGTATGAACTATTTCTTAGAGTAGAAAGTTCTATAGACGCTGAATTCAAAATGCACGCATGGTATTTATTTCGGACTCGATCCAAGTTTGCTTTATTATTTTATCTTTGGTGGTATTAAATAACGATATAATGATTAAATTCATAGCACTTTTCAGAACTTATTTCCAGTAGCGCATTAAATAAATAATCAGTGATCGATCCGATATCAAAGGTCGTTCATTATCACCTTTATCGGGAGAGTAGAGTAGGTACTATCAATTATTAGCATCTAATTACGGTTTTGTGTGATGTATTATTATGATAAATATATTCAATGACTAGGGCCGGTTCCACGATATCTCGCGCCCTGTACAGTAAGTACCGATTGTGCCCCCTTTTTTAAATTCTGGATCTTCCACACTTTCAAGAAAAAAAGATAAGTGATTAAAAACAAAAGAAAAACACGGTAAAGAAGACTGTATTGGCCGGGAACCGAAAAGGAACCGGTTTTTTTTGAAAAATAACATATCGGGATCCAGTGACTGCGAAGTCACCGGGACAATTTAATAAGGACAAGAATATAAACCATCTCTAACTGTGTCATTTCAAACATAGGAACAAAAGTGTGGCCTCCCGATTAGTTGTTGGTGACGCATCGCGGCATGTAGGGCCTAAAGCACACGTAAATTATTCACAGAAAAACAGGCTCTTCACTCAACCTATATGCAACTCGTAAAAAAATTCTGTGAGATAAAACTTTTTATCTAGGTACATTTTTGACGATCGTGTAGTGCCATAAATAGAGTCTACGTTCCTTGCAAATTCAATGTAAAATATTGTTCCCGTGCGGGAAGTAAGAAGGGGGGTGAAGCGGTTTTCGATTTCGCCCGAATCATTCCGACCGCGAACGAACTAAACGATCGGAGTAAGTACATATCCAGTCATGTAGGCATTTTGCAGTTGTAAATGGAGATCCATACCCGGCGAGCGCTTGTAATCAACTTAAGCCCGTGTTATCACTATGACGCCAATTGGCCGCATGTTGTTGCCCATATTTCAAAAGCTGATGTTTAATCCATTTGTGTACTTCTATGTTCAGTGCACACTTCGGCGCCCTAGGGACCTAGAGACCAGTTGTAATGTTGCCAGCGCAATAGAAGACATAATTATTCCATGTTATGGGATATTACAGGTAATTTTAAATGATTTAGGGAGTAAGTTCGGCGCCCCTTCAGAGATCGCGCCTATGTTTTTTGCACAGTATGAAAGTGTGGCAGATCCGGCGCTGACAAATAACTGTGTGGGAGACATGCCACACGGCACGGACGCCAGACCCTCTGTTACGAATATAATATATTATCACAATGAACGCGGCCTTGCTGAAGTGTGACTAATGCGGATAAAAGTGCGATTTCTGATAAAAACAGATGAATGATGAAAACATAATGATAGCGTATTTGTGACGCAATTAGAACTGATAGCGGCGCCACGAACATAGCGCCACACAGCACACGGCACGTTTTACAGCAGGTCTGGGCAAACTGCGGCCCGCGAGCTGTGTTCGAGTATATTCGTATGTTACCCCTTTACGAGATTATGGGAATATATTACCCACGTCATATTTTTGTGCACTTTTAAATAACGTTTTATAAATTCTACGCATAATTTTGTACAATAAAAGTTATATATTCAGAATCGGCGTTTGCTGATCCGTATGAATATATACTTTTAAAGGAGTTATATTCTTCACTGGAGTTCCTTTTTGTAAGATTTGAGCTTTTTGAGCTTCGATCTGGATGGAGCTATTAAGTTTTTAGTGTCTTAGCTTTAAGTTTTGCACTTTGAGTGCATGTTCTATCACAGATAGGATTTAGCGGTTTTTCATTTGAAAATGGATCAACTAACTCAAAACATTCATGTATGGAGAATCTTCCAGGAGCATAAGAACAATACGCCTAGAATTGTCATTTCTGCAATCCTCACAACTCTAGAGCTATGTACATTGCAGTAACATATTGAGCAGGCGTCAAATGTTCACCTCAGTAAAATTCCATATTAGAGACAGACACTGCAGATATGGGCGTAATTGAATGAATGAATCAAATTAATAATTTTAATAAGTCTAATTCTCAATTTGGCACGGAATTAATTCTTCAATCCGTATTTCTAAAACGCGGACATTAATGGGCGGTGATTCAAAGTCGCCGGAGGTATTGTCGTATTGTGCAGTACTCCGACTAACATATAGTTTCCCACGCATTAATCCATAAAAACTTACAGGTCATCTGTATTCGTTTGTAGTTCGCAGTCGGTATTCTCTAATTCAAAGAATTAAGAAATGGAATTGTGACATCGTAGTCACTACGTCTCTGGTCCATCTCTGTCCGTACTAGGTCAGCAGAAAGCAAGTTAGTCAAGTCACTAGTCAGAAGTTCCTAATTCATCCCTAAATGCCCGCAGCGAATCCGTTTGTCATTAGTCCTAGTGCGGCCAAGCCATCAGTTTCAGTAGTCCGGCGAAAATTTCAGAAGCAATCAATAGGTAAGAATCTTGGGGTGTATCGATGTTACACTTGGTCGATAGTAGGGTGTCATGATAAGTGATTTCATACTATATTTTCCGTGGTTGAGCGTCACTCCCTCACTTTTAGTCTGTTTTTGTTTGGAGAGTAATATTGTGTAATCATTATTTACTACATTGAGGTGTGTATACATCTTTCGTGTTATTTATTATTTAGTTGAGTGAGATTGTTATTTTTTATATGCTATTTCAATACTGGCTTTTAGTGAATTAAATTAATAAATTCACAAGAATTGGGGAATAAGACCGAATTGATTCACTATGGTGAATGAATCTGCCCATGTCTTATTACGCACTACTAAATAAAAATTAATCCGTAAAACATTGCTATTAAATTTTTTAAAAGGATTAAATTTATTTTGATGTGAACACCACACAAGAGTCCCAACTGCTCCTAACCGTCTGAAGCCAACGTATGATCACATCTTTCCCAATCTGCATTTAAAAGTTTCAGGCGTTCTTGTCATTCTTGGAATCAAAATGCATATAAATGGTGACAGGAAACTTGTGGTACAACCGGGACACTGGTGAATCTATATTATGTTTCGAGTAGATTTTGCAGTATAACTTTTGATTTGAGTTTTCGTTTTCGAGTAAATTGAGTCCGAAGTTAGTCTGAAAAAAATCAGTTGCTACGGGGTCAGGTCTGCGCCGAATCATAGACATGGCTCCAAATTTTTATTAACCGTTAAGATGATTGAATTTTTTTTTTGAGTTCTCTATTTGATTCACCAGTTTCTCGCTGGTACCACGAGTTTCTGGATACCATGTATAAAATAATAAAAAAATTGTAATTTAATTTATCAAACATTTTATTGTAAAAGATCGTAAAATATTTCTTATTTAATATTTACAGTTTTATTATTTATAACACTATTTAGTAAGTTGACCTATATGTGTCCCACACACGCTTCACTTTGATATCTAATAGTATGTATATATCAGTGGCGTGCATTGCTCCATGACCAAAAAAGGCGTAAGTAAGTATGTAAGCGTAGTGAGCAAGATCAAAAAAGGGACACTTAGATGGTTTGGGCATGTAGAGAGAATGAAGAGAAGAGTGTAAGGAGAATATATGACGTGAATGTGAATGGAAGCCGGGAACGTCCGAGGAAGACATGATACGATCAAAAGTGATCCAAATACTTGAGTCGGGCCATGTCGGAAGTCGGAATAACAGAAGAGAATGTATGGGACGTTATATGAAAGTGAATGAAGTAAGATGTGTATGCCGAGTTGTTTGGAAAGTCCATCCTCTCTACCTACCCCTGCAGAGAAACGGTGTGATGGTTAGTTAGTTTATGTAACTGCCGCTGTATGGGACGATTCGCCGAAGGACAACAACAGTAAGTATATACAGTTGATGAAATATAATATCTTCTCTTGAATTTCTGATTAAACCCCCAGTTAAAAGGACCACGAACTGCCACCGGTGAATTATTGAGCATTGAATGTTTGAAAATGACTGTTTTATTATCATCTTCCGCTGATAGTTATGCCAACGGAATAAATGAGCATACAAGTTCCTTACCAAATTAATGATTAGAAATATATAACACTAGCTGATGTGTACCTGGCCTTGCTCGGGTACAATAATTGATTTGACAGCGAAAGTAACTATCTCCAAATAAAGAAACATTCATTTGAATATTTTATTTCGTTCCAAACGTTCCATTTTTTCAAAATACATCTAAATCATAAAGTTGTTAAGTAGGTACCTACTCGTGTTTTCCATTTTGAAAATATTCTACCCAAAAAAAACTTCTTTTAAATATGCAATCTGTGGCTAACCAGAGTGTTATATCTATGGGCTAACCTAAATAAAACATGGCGGGTTCAATGTTTTTCACACTAATTTTAAAACGTTATAGCAACAGTTTTACATATTGGATTTCGTTCAAACTACTCTATAAACCTTCCCGCAACTAATAAAAACAAACTGGTATTTTCAGCGAAACCGGTCCAGTAATTTTCGAGAAAATCGAGAAAAAACAAACAAACTTACATTGATTTATATATACATATATAGATTTTATAATATGGTTTATTTTAGGCACAGTTTTTCAGTCTTTATGGACTGCACGCCACTGATGTATACATACATACATGCACATTTTAAGAAAATATAAAATTGTATATGTAATTTCATTTCTCATCGATACGTTATTTAAGGCCAACTTAGCATCCGTTGAATATCACGGGTAATGGCTAACGACTATTGGTCAAAAAGACAATCAACAAATGAATCACTTTTGTAGTAGCATTATGTAAAATGTTGATGTCCGAGAAATAGATTTTTTCCTGACATTCATCGTTAACGTTTGGGACTTGAATAAACAAACATCGACAGCAAAGTTTATCCTGCCGATATGATCAGGTTAGGTCCATTGAAGACATGTTCACTTCTAGAAGTATTTATTTATTGTTGCAGAAGGGACAACCGGTGCTGCGTCAGGAAGGCCACGTCCAGCATGACATCGGGTTTGAGCAGCTCCTTGGCGGACTCGTACTTGAGGCTCTCCTCGTAGGCGCACAGGATGGTAGTGTCGTACAGCATCACTTTGCTGGCGGCCAGCGCGTGAATGCAGTTCTTTAGACGCGACATCACCTCTCTGTCGGCTTGCGGAACCGCCTGAAAAGTGCAAATCATTTATAATAACAGCATTGTCTAGTATTATAGTGCCCTAAAGAGGCTACGGAAGTAGCGAAATCCGGTCGGAAATAAGTACAAAAAACAAAAGTGATGTAAACAAAGTTATTGTTTTATTTTAAAACTTAAGAAACTTCACAAACAAAATATACTACAAATATTTGCCAAACATACGAGGCGTGTTCAAAAGAAAAGGTGAATTTCGAATTTTTTCGAAAAGTATTTATTTATTCATCAATATCCATTTTCTCCCCTTCAAAGTAATCCCCCTCAGTTCACTTATGACAGCGCTTCTTCCAAACCTCGAAGCACTTCTGGAATGCACTTTTCGGTATGGCCATCAGCTCGTTCTTCGATTCTGACTTTATCTCATCAATTGTGGCAAAACGCTATAACCATATACCCTATAATCATATAGCCACGTTTCATCACCAGACCCTTTTGAGCAAATCTGGATCGTCGTTGATGTCATTCAACAACTCCTGAGCGATACTAATGCGACGTTGCTTTTGCTCAAAATTTAGCAATTTCGGAACAAACTTCACTGCCACACATTTCATGCCCAAAACATCTGAGATAATTGCATGGCATAAACCGATTGATATGCCAACCTCCTCTGCAACTTCCCTAATAGTGATTCGACGATTTTCCTAAACCATTTTCTTCACTGTTTCGATGTTTTCTTCGTTTGTTGACGTGGTTGCAACTCCAGGACGCTCATCGTCATTAACATCTTCTCGACCTTCTGTAAAATGCTTGTACCACTTATAAACACTTTTTTGAGACAAAGTAGACTCACCGAATGCCAGTCAACATTTTAAGTGCGTTCGAGGACATTATTCCATTTTTAACGCAAAATTTAATACATATTCTTTGATCCATTTTTTCAAAAGTAAAAATCGAAGAACACACAAAAACGTGACTAACCTTTCCAGTTGTCAAAAACAAACCACTAATCCAAAATGGCTGATAATGCTAACATATGATAAACATATGTGTACCAACATAACAAAAAAAAAAATTCGATAATCGAATGTACACAGCCCGCGAAAATTCAAAATTCACCTTTTCTTTTGAACACACCTCGTATACGAAACTAATAAAAAATATGGAATCCCCCATTAGAACACGCATTCATGACACTAGATCGAATCAAAATGACATAAAAAATATTCCTCATTACAAAACCACTTTCGGACAAAGAAATTACATATATTTACCGACAAAACTCCACAACATCCTACCTCCAGATAAGAATAGAAAAGTTTAATGAGTCGAAGGACGTCCTTACACAATAATTTTTTTCGTCCAGTTTTCATGTGGATTGTCTTTTTCTATGGAATTTTCTATGGAATTTTCTATAGAATTTTTCATAGAAAAAGACAAATTAAAGTCTAGCTGAAAGAGGTCAATGAAATAACCTTAAAAACAGCACTAAAAATGACATAGAAAATGCACCTAATTAGATTCTAGTCCGCCTCAGCACAGGACCCCCTAGTGAGGAGGACTAAGAAAAGACATATAAAGATCTAATAGTTTGCACAACATAATATACTGACTGATCTGCAACCGGCCTTGCACAGGATTGTTATTATTTTTCTGGAATAAAGTTATAAAGTTGTGAATTCTTGCTTGTCGTTTGGGTGCCATAATTGATTTGACAGCAAAAGTAATGCCTTGTGACGACTATTACTATTTCTAAACAAAGAAATAATTTTAAAATTATGTTTCATTCCAAACATTTATTTTTTCGAAACGTATCTAAATAATAAAGTTCATAAGTAGGTACTTACTTGTGCTTACCATTTTGAAAATATTCTACCAAAAAAAACCTTCTTTTGAATATGTAATCTGTGGCAAACCAGCGTGGTATATCTACGGGCTAACCTAAATACAACATGACAGGTTGAATGTTTTTCATACTAATTTTAAAACGTTTTAGTAACAGTTTTACAAATTGGATTTCATTCAAACTACTCTCTAAACCTTTCCGCAACTAATAAGAACAAACTGTGCTATTTTCAGCGAAACCGGTTAAGTAATTTATATAGAGATTAATATACCATTTTGCATTTTAAAGCGTTATTTTGTAAATATTTTTATACTTACACCATATTTAGCATTTAAACATGCGTATTAATATGGTCGCCAAAAAAAAATTAATTTAATACCGCCGCCGTTGTTGTGTAGTGATTTGAGATTTGTTCAACAAACCTTTAGTTTCTTGTACTACTTGAACACAGAAAATCTAAAACTTCACACACACCAGTATTTAAATATACACGTTTATTCACTCTTGGTGTAGGTGGATATCTACTGAGTCAAACATAAAATATTTATTGGTGGGTGGCAATCCATACTTCGCATTTATTTGATTTTTAATGGAAGGGCAATATGCAATGTGAGGAAATGAAAGAGAGACAGAGCGGGCAAAGTTGATTGATTACCTGTCTCGAACTAATTGTCAAAAGGTGTCATTTTCGACATTGGTTTTCATTCAAATTTACATGGAAGGCACTTCGATTAGACTAACTGACTAACCACTACGCCGATTCTCCGTAGGGGTAGGCAGAGAGGACGGACCGCCAAACAACTCGATCTTGGCATAGACTTCTTGCTTCATTCACATTCGTATCGTCTCATACTTTCTCTTCTATTATTCCGACTTCTGACATGGCCCGACTCAAGTATTTGATTCACTTGATCGTGCCATGTCTTCCTCGGGCGTCCCCTGCTTCTTCTTCCATTCACATTTGTGTCATATATTCTCCTTACACTTCTTTCTTCGTTCATTCGCTCTACATGCCCATCTAAGCGTCCCTTTCTTAATCTTGCTCATGACGCGTACATAGGCCTTGCATTCTTTGAGAATATCAACATTTTTCACATGATCCTACATAGTTTTACCACACATTCGCCTCAGGGAACTCATTTCTACAGGATTCAGTCTACTTTCATCCTTCCTCTGCCAGTTCCATGACTCACTGCCATACACTTCGATTAGTATTATCTATTTTATAGCTGCATCTTACCTCCTCCAGGTTCTGTGTGAAGCCACCACCAGGGGTGTCTGAGGAGGTGGTGGGGTAGAGCCAGATGAACCCATTGTTGCCGATCACCAGTGAGACTCCGCAGGGGAGGCTGTGGAAGTGAGTCTTCCATCTCCTGACCAGCGAGGGGAACACCTTCACCATTACTCCTTGGCTTAGCTAAGAATTGAGGTTATGTTGTTAATAATAAAACAAAAAATATATATCTTAGGGTGATGGGTTGGTTTGTAATCTTTACTTAACGGCCTTCAATGCAAGCGATCCAAATTCAGTCGGTCTTTAGAGATGGCCTTGAATGGGCGCCTCCGGACGGTCTGTCAAATTTGTTTACATTTTGGAATATTGTTGTGAAATGTTTTTGTCTTCACGCAACATTAAACTGTATGCGCTGGCGGTAGATGCTATATTAGCCTGTGGTCGTCGTATATGGGTGAAAATTAAGATCCGTTAAAGTGTGCATCTTTTAAAATATTAACATTTTTTGTTATTTTTGGATACTATTGTGTTTGATTTAACCTCTGGAACGCCAGCGTGTCCGAGTGGTAACGCAAAAATAGTATCAGTTGAACGCCAGCGTGTCCGACTAGAAATTTAAAAAAACTACTTTCTTTTTGTGGGTTTTTCGACCTTAAAACATATTCATAGCTTACTAAATTAAAACATATTCGTTTGCCAACAAAATAATAAATCAGATAACAATTCTTGGTTTTTTTTACACGTCGCTCGTCTGGGATTGGTAACAAAATAACAACTTTCAAGTATTGCATCATTCTTTGAAGTGCAGTTCATTTGGGTTTTATTCTGTGTAATCGTCTAAAATGTAAGTAAATAAGAGTTTTTTTTTTATATATTGTTTGTACATTTATTTAGCTTTATGGAAATATAATGAAACTTCAAGAATTTTTTTTTCTCCAAATTCAAGTAGCTTTTCTGGGGAAACTACTAATGATAGATATACACAATTTTTATACATATTATCCAGTAAGACGGAACAATTTACAAAAAACATAATATTGCAAAAAAACAAGTAGGTTATTACGAAAATAGACTCAGCCGGTGCATGGCGGGCCGCGCGCAGTTTTACCCTCGGCACACAACGGGATAAATAGACCATAGAAGCTCGGCGTTCCAAAGGTTAAGCAAATATTGATAGATATAAATAATTTTCTAATCACAAGTATACTTTTGTTAAGATTCAATTGATTGTTATGTTACAATAAAATTGTGTAGTTCTAGAATATTCCTTTACACCAGTAGGAATTTAAAAATTAATTCATTAATTATGCACAGAAGCGTATGTGGGTACTGCACAAGAGTCCCAACTGCTCCCAGACTTCTGGAGCCAGTGAGACTACGGCATCCCCGATCGGGGTATGTTGAATGTAGCGTGGGGGGTAAGGAGATGGGAAAGAGGAAGGTGGGGAGTACCTGGCTATTCAGATCTGTTTACCAAACAAGGTTAAAGTGATTTCAAGCAACGTTTTGATTCTGAATGATTGTCTTTCATCAGGGTGATACTGAAAGTACCTACCACTCCGGAATCTAGCATATATTATTTTAAATGAATAAATTGTGAAATAACACAAATTAATTAAGTAAATTTACTTGCGCACACCGGGATTTGGACCCACGACCTCCGGATTCGTTGCCGAGGATCGTAACCAATCAGGAAGCTAACACAGTTGTCGTACAGAATGCATTGCAGCAAATCGGCTTACTAGTTTTGAAGAATTTGAAAATCCTTTGAATAGGATATTTATGTATAGACATAACATAAAAAAAATAACCAATATAGCAAAAGATGTTTTATCTCACTTTTCCATATTTAAGACTCCGGGTGTGAAGGGACAGCGCCCCGTCGGAGTAGACACTCTGTACCTCGGCGCTGATGAGATCCCCCTCCTTCAGGTATCTCCGCATCAGCTGCTCGTCTTCAGAGGAACGACGCCGCTGGAAAATATGATACAATATAGTAAGTTGCAACATTGTGGCCGTTCCTAATTACATGTAGCGGATTGTCGCTGTTCTATCACGTCCGCCACTTGCCTATTAGAGAGAGACTCACCAGTTCCCCGCCGGGCAGGTTGACCGAGGAGAGCAGCAGGATGGAGTGCAGGCGCGAGCTGGTATCCACCTTCCAGCGCTTTTGCTGCACCTCCAGCACGCGCGCCACCACCACGTCCCCGATCTCGCCCACGTAGCGGCTTTTCAGCGGGCGCACGCAGATCAGCTTGTTCACCTGCTCCATCACACCGGCCACCGAGGACTTGAGGCAGTCATCTTCCATGTAGGTGCCGTGGCCTCTGGAAGTATGCAACAGTAAAGTAAAAGAAATTGGGTATATCAGGGAAATTGTAGTGAGGGTCACGATTAGCACTACCTAAAATATTTTTCTTATAATGCAAAATTTTTTAACGACTTTTTGTATTACAAACCCAAAAATAAATCATATTAAAACAGAATTCCACCATGAATTAACTGTTTCAAAATTACAAATAACAATATTAATAGCATTCACACAATGAAAAAAGAGCAGGAAAAAATATTTGTCCTATTTGCATATCGCTGCGCATGAAACAGCGAATTTCGGCTTTGACACACGTTCCGGCACAATTCGGAATCGTATTTACGTTGTATGAAATATCCCATAGGTTTTTTAAGTTTATACGTGCATTGCTGAATTCGGATCGCGTTGCTGGGGAATTTCCACTAGCAAATATCATACTACGGAGTAGTGGCATGCTAGCAAACTGTAGTAATATTATAATCCAAGTGAGTCTTGTTCACTGTAGTTTTTCTTTGGAGGTTCACTGCACAACTGCTCTTTAAAGTAAACCGTCACTGGTTATAAATAACACTTCCAATGTCTCGGTGGTTAGAACTCCCTAACGTCGCGGATCCCTAATATTATTAGGAACATTATTTATTATTTTTGTTAGTGTTCGCATTAACGTCGGCGTTATTTCCAATGGTTATATTTAACAGTTGACAATCAGCAACGATACATTAGCCTTTTTCGAAATGTTATTAACATTGTTTTTTTATATTAACTCCACACAGGAGGATGCACATCTTTGGGGATGCTGTGTGGAGGGCAATGAGGCAATGACTCAAGAAGAACCATGATAACTCAAGCTCATTCAATTTGGGAGGCGGGTATGGATACTGCCACCCAGGGAAACATTTATTGGATAATCAACATCTCTGTCATAGGTCACCCCAAGTCGTTCGCTAAGTCTGGTGATTTAGCAGGGGTGCCTGGGTTCATGAGGTGAGGTTTATCCAGGTAATGGCGACGGATGCATTTGCCTACAAACTGCATAGCGGGCCAGTTGAGGGAGACTCCTTGACCTCTCTAGCTGGACTCTCTCGACCCATCGCCTCGCACCGCAGTGGGAGAATGGATAAATTCGTCCATCACTCCTGGACACACTGACCCCCAGATTCCTATACACCCCTCATACCTTTTTCCTTCCCAAGCTTCATCTCCTTGAAAAGACCCTCCATACAGCATCCCTAAAGATGACATAGGCTCTGTGGAAGATGATTTTCCTCAGGGCCTCCTGTGTGGAGTTAGTATATAAAAAAATAAAAAATACAAACCAGTGAAACCAAGACCAATGGCTTCAAAGTGTTCTCTTTCAATTTATCTCCCAACGGATCATTTTTTTTTTAAGTAAGACAAACTGGTTTACGAATGAAGCGCCTTCCAGACGATCGGGTGGCCCAGTAGTGTGGGCGACGGAAAAAAAATATTAATCGAGTTTTTATTTTTTAACTTGGCAATAATGGCAATACTCCTTATCTCCGCTGAGCGAAGCGGTCTTAAAATTTGAAATTTCGCTTTGGAAATTGCTTAACGATAGATAAAGCGCGATTTCCAAAGCGAAATTTCAAGACCGCTTGGCTCAGCGGAGAAAAGGAGTATTGCCAAGTCAAAAAATAAAAACTCGGTTAATATATTTTTTCTGTCGGCCGCACTACTGGGCCACCCGATCGTCTGGAAGGCACATAGTTGCCACAGCCTACACAACATTGTATAGAAATGAATCAAACCTTCAATAATATTAATCTTATGTTGTATTAATACTGTTCATATTACACCACTCATTTGTTATGCGAATGCCCTATGGTCGTATATACAATACAAAAATAGATAAACTTTCAGGTCTCTAACTTCAGGAAATGACAGGTCACAATGATTATAAATTCTATTGGTAATAAAATAGTATAGCTGAAATGACAAAGTTCAGGAGGAGCGCGACTGACGAAGAATCCTCGCAGCAATGGAATTAATTCGTTCGGGAAGAGGGGAAAGGAAATTAATCGACAAAAATATGACGTAAATCCTAACCTCATAAAACCTTGTTGTTCAGTTACAATTTCTCCCGGCGTGAAAAGCCGGGGAATTTCATCGGAAGTTGCAACGCAATGGTTGACTCTCTGCGAAGCCAGACGTATATTGACGTTGCTGGTCATTTTTATAAATTTGTACAAAACTATTTGTTAGAATTACTATGAAAACAAATACGAACACGCCGCCTTTTTAGATTTATCTATGGCTAGGGCCACAAAAGTCAAAACAAAATCTAGTGTTGCCAAAGCACAGATTTAGATAACTGCAATAAAAGCGGCAATAGCTGAATGACCGTAGTAATTGCTCTTCTTATTAGGTATTTTTCAGAAATAAACAGGTTTCTATCAGAAATTTTAATTCTTTTACTTCTTGTGATATGACGGTGCGTCGGGCAGTTGGTATTATTCTAGGAATAACGCAAAAAGGGAGGAATAGAAATGCGATCTTAGGTAGTTACAAGTAATTTATTTTTATATACGTGGGTTTAGTCTTAAAACTAGAGTAAAACTTAATTAGACAATTCAATAAAACTAGATACCGAATTACTTAATTCTACTGTTAAAGTCTTTGTACTTAAAATTAGAGGTTCACTGGCTTACGCAATGTGGGAGGAATTATCATTAGAGTCAGAGGCACTTTCCTTTTTGGTGATGGCTGTCCAGGGTCCAGTGGCTGCGTTGTATGTCGAGTCCTCGCGTTCGCACTACGTATTCGCGTACCTCCGGATCGGGAGTAGGTGCAACGCGGCGATAATCAGAGGCCTGGGCGGTCTCCGATGTTGATCTCCGAAGGGCGAAGAGCAGTTACTTCCTTCTGGGATGGAAGTGTAGAATTCCCTCGTCGTCAGAGGACCTGGGCGGCCTCTCAAAGGAGCGAGAATTGGAACCTTCCTGGGCGGAAGGTTTCACTTGGCTGTGTGTCCTGGGCGGACTACTGCAACCGACTCTCCGTCCTGGGCGGACTCTTGCTTCCTCGGTGGAAGACTGCACCTCACTCTCCGTCCTGGGCGGACTCTGGCAATCGACTCTCCGTCCTGGGCGGACTCTTGCAATCGACTGTCTCCTAGAGCCCACTGTCCTTCTGTCTACCTGTCTACCTGTATTGTTCAGCGGTCGTTCCATCAGCGGCTCAATTCCTTTGAGGGGATTATTGCCGTCCCATAAAATCACAAAGGAATTGCGGAATTTCCCAAAATAGCAGTTAAGATTATATTATTTTAGTTACGATTTTTCTAACAATAGGTTCGGCTAGCCTTTGTACTAAATTCATTTTATGGCCGGTCTAATCTGGGAATTCCTATTATTTAAAATGCACATTTTAAATCTAAATATTTCGGTGAATTCGGTCAATTATTTTAGGTGATTACAAAAGGCTATATCACTTGCCATCCTTATATTAAACACATGCTAAGATGGGTTGCAATATATATATATATTTAAATACCTCTTCTAAAAAATGAGAAATAGCTACACATAAATGCTACTATCGAAAGTGGAACTAATGTCATAATAAAAAAATGGCAATACATAATTATTGGCAACACGGAAATGACAGTGTTTGAAAGTGTCAAATAAGAAAACGTCAAACTTTTATACAAACTCGCTCATCAAAAGATTAAAAATCTAATCATTGATCTAAATCACCCATAGAAGTTAAAGTTCTCGCTCAGCGATCGAAGTGCCGATAACGCAGATGATGTGTAGTCGAATTTGTCATCATCAGCCTCGACAATTATAATAAAAAATGGCTTCTAGTTTCCTCTTTCCTATACGAAAATACAGCGCGAGTGCCTTGGCGAAAAAGCATGTTTGCATCGTCGGAGGAGGGCCGGCAGGCTTCTATGCAGCCCAGCATATAGCCAAGGTTCTGGACGACGTTAGAATTGACATTATAGAGAAGCTTCCCGTACCGTTTGGCCTCGTCAGGTAGTCATTAATATTCATATTATTTTTCAGTCCGTTGCTCTCTCACCTTCGACTGCCCTTAGAATTGAAAATAAGTTGGATAATATGCATATAAGCACGTATTTTTCTTGTGAGTTTTTTTTTTATTATAAAAAAAGCCCAAACTAAAAAACTAAAGCCAATTTTATATATAATTCAATATAGACATAATATAGGTTTTTAGGTTCTTAATTTTGGTTTTTTTCGTAAATAAAAAAATAACCTAACCTAAAAGCCATACGAAAACTTAAAACTTTACCAAGCTTTAAATAGTTGTAATATAAGTAATAAAAAAGGTTTTTCATTAATTTTGTGCGTATTAAGAAATACATCCTTATATGCATATTTAATATATATTTAATACGAGTTGTTGTTACGCTAATAAATCTCGTAAATAATCAAATGTATTTTTAATTCAAACGATTTGACAAATACTATTTAATTTATGTTTACCTCACAATATATTTTTATTCATTTTCGGCACTGACGTCGGAATGAATAAACCTCTCATATAGCCAAATTTGCCTACCATTTTGACGGCTGGAGGGAAACCTCAATTTGGCACCAGGTGGGTTTATGCATGTCTCGAATACACTACGTCATCATTCGTGTAACGACCGGTGGCGAGTGATATTCGAAGATTTTGAGAAATATAACGATAATTATGGTTTCCTGTGCAATCAAACTTTATAAAAATAGAAGTGGTAAAGAGAATAATCAAAACTATTGCATTACGTTCCGCAGATTAGCCTTATTTTACTGTATTTTAAGCTTAACCGTTTGAATGCCAATCGGCGATATTCGTCAATTCGTGTTTTTACGGAGATTGCCGATCGTCGATTTCCGTCGATTGCGTCAGTCGTGTTTTAAATCGCGCGTACGTCGGGTGTGCTGCTGTGACGTTGGTAAATATTATGGTAATATTATCTTAATAGTTGTATGAAAGTAATAAACCGTTTAAAATTCGGATTCACCTATTATTTTTTTATTTTAGGTAATTTAAAAATGATAATGTCGAGCGAGTACTAAGAAATGTCTGACAGCGGGAGCGACGATTTTGACTACTCTAGTAGTAGTTCTAATGAGAGTAGCTCTGATGAGATTGAGGTCAGTGATCAGATATCAGTGTTTCCCAACCGCAGGATGCGAATTTCCAGTAATGCTTCGGATCGTGACCAAGAAATGGAGAGTAACACCAGAAATGACTCATTTTCATATGTACCGTATTTTTCATTTTTTTTTTTTTTTAATAAAATACGGTGTTCATTTATACGAGCGTTTTATTCCAAATATTTCAATATTTTTTAATAAAACACCGAAAAAATCATCAAAATCCATGGAAATTCAAAGAATTTACGGGATTTAAAAAAAAATACATTTTCAAAAAAAAAACCACTTTTTTGGTGGCATTTTACAAGCAACTATATGACTTTTTTTGGCACTCAAACGGTTAATGCATGAACAGTATTTAGTGTCACTAATTCACTGCCGTCCACATTTATTTCACGTGACTATTTGACTGCTGTAAAGCAAATCATAAAACATTTGTAAATGGGTCAAACTAATTATTCGGTTTTTGTTAACAAACCGAACTTTTTGACTTATTTGCTGTTTTACTTAAATTGGCAGCTAAGGTTAGTTTGGAATATGTTAGCACGGCTACGGGAAAAAAAGAAGATTTTGCGATGAATTCCGTACAATAGTGGGCTTTTACATAATTTAACAAAATCATGTAAAATGTTAAAATATGTAAAAGCCAATCAGGGCGTTAATAATGAATTAATAATAATAAAATTAACAATAAAATAGTAAACAGCAGCCTGTCGGGATGCATTTATTTGCTAATTAAATGAAAGTGCCACGCCTAAGCTCGCCCCCCTAATTTTACTTTCTTCCCCTTGCGTGTTAGGGCATCTCTATGTATTACTTGCTCTGTGATTTTCAGGAAATTGACAGTTTACATTTTATCATTTTGTATTGTGTAGTATACCAAAAATTAAAGTGATTACGGATTTCCTCCTTGTGACTTTACCTCCAATAAAACAAGATATAAAAATAAATTTAATTTAACAAAACAAAAGATAGCCGATGGCAAGTATAAGAAAAATATTCTACTATGAAATTATTATTCAGGTGGTAATTGAAGATGTCCATTTATATTAAGACAGAATATTTTAAAATAAGTTAATTTCATAACAGAATTACAGTCGAACTTGGTTATAACGATCTCGGCAACAGCGCGTTCACAGCTATAATGAGCAATTACTAAATGATATTTTGGTTCAGGTTTATTTTCATACAATCGTTTGCTGCTATAACGAGGACGTTTCACTGACATACTATACATGTCAACACAATTTCTAAATACGTACCTAGATCGTTGGACCTGAAAAAAAAATCACTTCTTGAAGTAAGTGATAACAGACAAAGATAGCGGCATAGCGCGGCGGTGAGCGGAGCGGCAGCTGGCGGAAATTTCCTTATATCCCGTTAGAGACGAATTCATATTATAATGTTACTACTGTGTAAGATTGTCGGCAATGTGAAACATTCCTATCCATCGGGCACTGTGCAAAATTTTCATATAAAATTTGTGAAAGTCATGCGAAAATTGGGCAAGGCAATCTTTTTCCCTTTTTACATCTTTTTTCGTCAATTTTGTTTTAAAAACCAATAAAAATATACGGGTACCTACACCCGGGCCGCGGGTTGTGCACCAATGGTTTGTGACAAGTAAGATTTTACAACCGAAACCGATGACAATAGCGCTATCTAGTGATTTATAACAAGCGAGGGTTTGCAACTGAAACAATACACGCAAGCTGTTGATAGGTAATATGATGAACAATTTAGTGATATTTTTCTTGGAAGCCTCGAACCAGGTGATGGGATTTATAATGCGTCGAGTGTTTTGAGGTGGAAATTGAGAAGGGTGGAAGCAAAATCTTTAAAACAACCAGCGCCCTTGAGGTGATTTGACAAAAAAACGGCGCTATACAAATCATCCAAATATTATTATTATTATTGATTATAAATTTTTACAATAAAAGTATATATTTTTGTAATATTTATAAGTAATACTCGTAAATATATTTTATTATTGTCCAGGGCACTTCCATAAAAAAGATAATAAAATAAAATAAACATTTATCATAATTTTACCACACTTTAAACAGCGCGTCATTCAAATTCGGTGCTACAAAATCCACCCGCCCGTATAGGTAATACTGCTGCGAGTCTAAAATGAATTCCATATGTACATTATGAATTCAGCTTCTATGGGGATTTCTATCCTAAGAAATAGTTCATACATTGTCATTCTCGTGGCGCTCAACGGGAAACCGTGCCGAGCGTGCAGTCCTTCGAAATCTACAAGGCGACCGTGTGCGCAGCTATATGAAGATTTATTAACAACAAATTTTGTACGGAATAGTATTTTCCATGAATCGACGTATTTTTTTCTATGATTATCGTGTCTTAAGTCGCAATTAAAATAAGTTAATTACTGAAGATTATTCTTTTTTATATAAAAAAAATTAACAGTGAAGTTTCTTGCGTAAGTTGTGATTTTCGTATTTAAAATAATTTTTTGTAACCTACGACTTTATATTATTCATTAGCCACTGATGTTTTAATGAAACGCCGAATTGTTTCTTGTTGCTACGTCACTTATCTCTGGTGCAGTGATATGATGAAATTCTTTTAGATCTAGGGAAAAATGTATATAAAATTGAAAAGAGCAATACAGTCTTTTTTTTACAAATATGAATTTTTTGTTTTTGTTTTTAATCTCTGATTGAACTCTCAATGAGATAGGCCACGAACTGCCACTGGTTGCCACCAAAAAATTCGCTCAATGCTATGTATCAGTTAGGAAAATCCACAAAGACAGCTTAGTAGTAAGGTACATAACCAAAAGACCGTCCCAAATTAGACGGTCGGTTTTATAACCGTTCATTCGTAATGCTTGATACTGTTTTTAACTAATATTTGGACTACCGCCCGATTTCACCGTTTTATAAACGTTTGTTAGATTACCGGTCGTTTGAGGGCTGTCGGTTATTGCCTGACGATCGCTTATTTGAAACCGCGCAATATTTTAATTAAAAAGACAATATATATATATATTTTGCATTTGTGAAATGGATTCCTTATTCAGCACTGAAATTGGTAACAAGTGAAGGCACTTATTCAAAACAAAAAAAAGGAGATTACTAATAGATATCCCTTACTGAAAAACCGTTTGTTATGTAACAGAAATTTGGTAGTTCGTTTATAAAACTGAGCCTAAAGATACTTTATTACCGATTAATTAATTTAATTATGCTGTAATATTATTAATGGATTTCCCGTTGTTTTCGCAGATTTCTACTGTAAATCACTGTTGTTAATACTGATTGCAGATTTCTACTGTAAATCACTGTTATTAATATTGTTTGCAGATTTCTACTGTAAATCACTGTTGTTAATACTGATTGCAGATTTCTACTGTAAATCACTGTTATTAATATTGTTTGCAGATTTCTACTGTAAATCACTTTTATTAATACTGTTTGCAGATTTCTACTGTAAATCACTGTTATTAATACAGTTTGAAGATTTCTACTGTAAATCACTGTTATTAATACTGTTTGCAGATTTGGCGTTGCACCCGACCATCCAGAGGTAAAGAACGTCATCAATACATTCACAAAGACAGCGCAGAATGATAAGGTCAACTTCTACGGCAATATCACTCTTGGAAAAGACGTGACCCTGACACAGCTCAGAGAAAACTATCATGCTGTTTTATTGGTTAGTACAATACATTATGCTTCCTCTACATGATGGGCCATCAGCTGGCCCATCGTGTAGAGGGCATAGAGGGCAATCTTGCTGTTAGATAGAATCACTTTTAGACATATTTAGTGTCAATGAAGCTGCGTTTAAACAGAAAACTTATTCAATTTTTAATTATTAATTATTTTTATTGAGATTTAAAAACCTCATTGTAATATTTAATCATTGAAGAAAATAATATTAGCATATCCTAAATGAAAGATGAAACCGGAAGAATGAGATTAAAAATGGAAAGTATTATTGACAAATCTTGAATTTGAGATATGATATCGATGAAGATGACATAAATTGAACTGGTCTCATTAGCTAAGTTGGTTAAGCGGTTGCCCCGGATAGGCAGAGGTCCTGGGTTCGAGACCCACATGCGACTGAAATCTTTTTATTTTCTGTTGTTTTTTTTCCAGTTTCATCTTTCATTTAGGTTATGTTAATATTATTTTCTTCAATGATTAGAAAGCTTTATTGCTACTTGTATAATACCAATATGTTTCTATGTCTACCTACTTTCTTTTAAATTCTATTATTTTTTATAATTACTTTGGATGTTGTACATCCTGTCGTATTTAATAATGTTAATCTTAAAAAATGCCTTAAAATGTTAATTTTCTTAAATTTTTAAAGGAATAATTGATTTGAACATGCTCCGGAGTGGACGTCCTAGTTAGTATTATTTACGGAACTTCGAAACAATTTTTCAACGTAGTGGCGGTAGTTTGGACAAGTGATGAAACTATAAAATTTATCAAATTATTCCTTAATGAATGCATGTAAAATCCCAAATATAAAAATAAATGCTAAATAGATATTGTTGTAAATTGAGGTTCTCCAAATGTTGTTCTTAAATTAAATAAATGAATTAAAAAATATACTTAGTATTCACCACTTTATAAATATTGATATCTACATGTTTCGAAACATTGCTTTCATTGTCATGAATACTATATATTTTTAAATTCATTTAATAATAATGACGCCACAAAGTGAATACCAACCGAAATCAAGAAATTATAAGTATATCTGTATTTATTTCCTATTTTTATTGGGTTAGAGTTATTGGAAGAGAGGAAAAACAAAATAATAACAACAAATTATAAAAAAAAAATTCGTACTCTGAATATTCAAAATTAATTTTATTACATTTAAATATCTTTTGTTTGTAATGTCATTGCCTAATATAATAATAAAAACTAGTCATCTCGTTTTTTAACAATATATATTGCTGCAGCGGCATTTTTTGACTTGGCAATACTCCTCGTCTCCGAAAGCGATTTTGTAATTTGAAATTTCGCTTTCTTATTGTTAAGCAATTTCCAAAGCGAAATTTTAAATTTCAAGACCGCTTGGCTCAGCGGAGACAGGGAGTATTGCCAAGTCAAAAAATAAAAACTCGATTAATATATTTTTTCCGTCGGCCACACTACTGGGCCACCCGCTCGTCTGGAAGGCGCTTTAGTGCTAACGTCCTAAAATGTACCAACGAATATAAAATTATCATGGAATTTAACCAACACTCTTTGGTTTCCAGGCTTATGGGGCAGACGAGGACAGGAAGCTGGGTATTCCAAATGAAGATTCAGCCAATGTCTTGTCTGCCAGGAAATTCGTTGGCTGGTATAACGGAGTTCCCGGTGACCAAGACGTTAAGGTTTGTATCGGGTTTATATCATGTTATATGCATGCATTATTTGCTGGATGCTGTAAATTAAAAGTAATGTATGTTTTTCCAGTCGAACAGCTGTTGAGACTAGCTTTTTTACAATATTTAGTTTATTTGTAGGTGGATCTGTCCGGAGCATCCGTAGCCGTTCTCGGCCAAGGAAACGTGGCAATGGATGTCGCCAGAATACTCCTTACTCCCGTAGACATCCTGAGAAAGACCGACATAACGGAGCACGCTCTGGCAACACTCGCCCAGTCCAAAGTCAAGCACGTCCATCTCATCGGAAGGAGGGGACCGCTGCAAGCCGCTTTCACCATCAAAGAACTGAGGGAACAGATCAAACTACCGGAATGCAAAACTGTTTGGAGAAGTCCAGATTTCATACAAATAGAAGACATAGTCAAGGACTTGCCTCGACCGAGGAAAAGAATTACGGAACTCATGCTTAAAAGTTTATCAGAAATGGACGGCAAGCTACCGCCGCCTCCGCATAAAAAGATTTTTTTCCCTATTTTCTGTAGAAGTCCAGTCAAATTCCTAACATCGGATTCAGGAAGACTAAAAGGAGTAGAGTTGGCACTGAACAAGTTGATAGGAGACGATATTCTTACAAAATCTTGCATCAGCACTGAACAAAGAGAGATTTTAAACTGCAATATGGTGTTGCGAAGTATAGGATATAAAAGCATTCAAGTTGATAATGATATCAATTTTGATACGAAACTTGGACACGTTGTGAGCAAATTCGGTAGAGTTTTAGCGGCGGATAATAGCGGAACGGAAATGGACGGAAGTATCATCGATCCAGGTCTCTACGTGACCGGATGGTTGCGAACCGGTCCCGTTGGCGTGATATTATCGACAATGTCGAGTGCTTTTGAAGTCGGCGAAAATATCTGCAAAGACTTTGCTAACAATTTGTTAAAAGGCGACGTTAAAAAAGACGGGTTTAAGGGACTCGATTTCAACAAAAATAATACGCAAGTCGTCGACTGGGACAATTGGGAAAAAATCGATAGAGAGGAAATAAAAATGGGTGAAAAAATAGGTAAACCGAGAGAGAAGATTTGTGACGTGAAAAAAATGTTGGACTTGTGTAGTTAAAATTTCATTTGATGGCGGGAGATGTACTTTCTGAGCTTAAGCCATTTGATTAGTATTGAATTAACAATATTATTTTCTACTTTTGTTGTTGATATTAGTCCTGTGTTTAATTTGTACTGGCATAATAATGTCTTGGTTGTAGTCATTTTAATCAGTTTCATATTAACCTTTCCTTGCCGGCGCCGTCAACTGAGTTGACATGTCTCTTAATTATTTAAATAACTCTATAAATCTACTAAATACAGAGTTCATATTTCAGGTATTCCTGCGCGATACATTTATGTATTGGATAAAATAATGACAATTTATTTGTTTATCGAACGTAACGGAAGAATATATTTTGTCGAAAAATCGGGATAAAATTAGTTAAAAAATGCTTCGTGCATTGCAAAGTCATGTATTTTTAGTTTTATAATTTTAGAAATATTATAGATGGCGGCACGTACCCACGGGTTGCCAACGGCTGCAGGCATATCCGGCCTGCGGACGTGTCTGCTTTCGATCATACCAAAAGTCGTTCAGTGACTTCAAAATCTCAAACATCGAAAAAAATAAGGAAAATCAAAAACCCGAAACTAAAAATCTCTTAAAAACTCAACAACAACCGCCGAATGTCACCATGAAAAATGGTGTTGCAATTTCTAACGTTTATTGTCCATCTTCCTCTGTACCACTTCTTTTAAAATCTGTGTTTCCCTTCAATAACTTCTATCGTAGCTAATTACGACAATGCTATTTTTTGTTTATATATATTTCCCGTTGTTAATTAATCGAGTTCTCGAGAGTCACACTGGTAGACACTTTTGCTTAAGCTTTCCAGAAACAAGGGTTCTTAACCGCCCATCCTTTGGGTTATTATTCAAAAAGTAGGTAAAAAAACATAATTATTTTTTTTCATTAGATTTCGCAATAATTATGGGAGAGACGAAAATACCCGAACACATCCGTTAGCTTCGGCTGACGTCGAAATACTAAAGAGATGACGCAGGAACAAACTTGACGTATACGAATGTTTTGTGGGTTTCGGGTTTAGTTTTTTTGAACCTGAACGTACGGGATCCGGCTGGTTGCGTTCGGGCGATAATATAGCGGCCGTATCACGTACGTTCGTATGGGTAGGGCGGTTAATCTAATTATGTTTAAAATTTCTGAAAATAATTGAAATGTTATTTCTTGGCCTTTACTAGTGTTTGCCGTGTAATGGAAACGCTTTTTCAGGATGCACAAGGGCATTTTGGCACTTATTTATGCAATTTGGTTGAAGAGCACACAACCTCATGCAATGCATGACGTTTTAATACTAAATAAATCAAAGTAAGACAATTAGCCTATCTTTTGCTTGCCACTTTGAGAGCTTTACAATGTCATTGGTTTCAGGCCTGTAAAAATGCTTTGAAGTCTAAGGCTGCTTTCTGACGGTCCGGTGAGGAACGAACATTTCACTCGTTACTGCAGACACTGCATAGAAAAGTCAAGTTTACCAAAGTAAGGTAACGTTTTGCAACGCAGTCCATTGTGGGACTTTTCTGCGCAGTGTCTCCAGTAGTGAGTGAAAAGTTCGTTCCTCACCGGACCGTCAGAGAGCAGCCTTAAATGTTCCACTTACGAATCTTTTTTCGGATTTGATTTTATTGTATAATTTGGTAAATTAAGTTTTTTAAACTCGAAATTTTAGTCAGAAAATCTTTTACCACCCTACCTTCAGGTAATTTTATGAAGAATAGACAAAAAATAATCTTTTTTTTTTGTCTAGATTATGAATATAATGTTAGTCATACTCATACCTGATAATATTTTGTCAAACAAGAATCCGTAATATCGATCGCTGAAAATAATACTCGAAGCATTATTTTCAACCGTTAAATTCAACAGTTAATTAAGGCGTTATTTCCAACAGTCAAATTCAATAGTTAATTAAGGCGTTATTTCCAACAGTTAATTAAGGCGTTATTTCCAACAGTTAATATTATTTGTGCGTGGGCTTCACAAAATAAAGTCATCATTTTAACCTTATTGTCTGTCACTGGTGCGTGATTTCGTTTGAGTTTCAAGAACTCCTACGAATGGCATTGCCGTAGCTAGAATATTGTTTTTTTTTATGAATTTTATTTTGGGCAATATAAATGACTTAATAATAAATATTGTATATGGGTAAATAAGATAATATTTTTATACAAACACATAAATAAATAAATTATGTGCACTTAAACGGTCTTCTTTAAAATGTATGTTGGTGAGATTTTGGTACACTGTTGTTATATCTTTTATACTAAAAACATTGTAGGCATGTATTAACTTTTTTTTTCAATAAACTTGTTGACTTGTTAAAATAAAAAAAAAAATTCTGTGTTTTTTACTGCTATTAAAAAAGGAATTAACAGGGAATGGACTTACCTTAACCTTGCGGCTTCCGCGGGAGAGTGGTAAATTTGATTGGATTTGGACTAAGTGGTTGCAGACAGTGGCTGGAAAAGTAAATAAAGTTGGTGGAAGGAGTACTATAATAACTAGGGACTTGAGACAATATGGCGTTTGTCGAAACTTTTTTAACCTAGGAATATAACCTCTTATCTAAAAAAGAATTGGAGTTTGAATACAAAAATAATAGTGCGTTATAATCTGTTTGTTTTACTAGTAGATTTACAAATGTCATTAAAAGCAAACGGTTAGAAAAATGCAGGAACAAGAAAAAAAATTACAAATATTTACTACTAACATTGAAGTAGATAATATGAAGGGCGAGAGGGACGTCGGAGAGTTATTATTTATTAATTCAAAATAATGATTTGTATTATTACGCCATACGATAAACATAATGTTTTTAAATAGAAAAATATTTATAAAATATTTTATAAATTTACATAGGCTTAGTATTTATCAAAATCTAATCAGAAATATTACTTTTTCTGACCGTCCCATTGTATGTTTTACAAAATATTTAAAATAAGAATATGATTTTTACAGTGGAGAAAAGTATTTTTAATCCTTTATCGTTGCGTTTTTGTAAATAAACATAACCTAAGATTTGTAATCCGCATTACAAAAAAAAACATTAAAGTTACGTAGTGTTCACAAAAAAATTAATCCACACACTGTTCTTTTTTTAATTTATCTTATCGACAAGTTACAGAAAAACTTCACAGCATTTTTTAAGGATAATCAATTTTTTAAATGTTTTTGTAAAACATGCGTAGAACAGTCAGAAATGTGTAATATTTCTGATTATATTTTTATAAATGCTAAGCCCATGCAAATAAAAAAAAAACGTAATAAATGTTTTTCTCTTTAAAAAACACGATGTTTATCGTATTGCACAATAATATTATCATTAATTTAAATTAATAAATAATAACTCTCCGACGTCCCTCTCCCCGTTAACATATCCTAAATGACACACGAAACCATGAAAAGCCACAGAAAATAAAAAGGTATTAGTCGCATCTGGGACTCGAACCCAGGACCTCTGTCTTACCGAGACAACTACTATGCTGACTGAGCTAATGAGACCAGTTTACTTTACACCGTCTTCTTTGATATCATACCTCAAATTCAAGACTTATCAATATTATCCTCCATTTTAAATCACATATTATTGGCTGCTATCTTTTTGATGATTATAAAGTTCTTCCCAAACACAATTGTAATCTGGATAGTGTCTCGGATATACCTATCCGATTTTTATTTATACGAGACATCTATTGACTTTTTCTGCAAGTCCAGAAAGTGTATTCGATTTATTTTTAATAACTTATTGAAGTTTATAAACCTCATTGTAATATTTAATCATTGAAGAAGATAATATTAACATATCCTAAATGAAATACGAAACTGAAAAAAACCACAAAAGGTATCATTTTATTTTCTGTGTTTTTTTGTTGTTGTTTCATTTAGGATGTGTTAATATTATCTTCTTCAATGATTAAATATTACAATGTGGTTTATAAACTTCAATAAGTTATAAAAAAAATTTGCATAAAATAATAACATTTAACTTTGCCGTCTTGTTGCACAAAGCTCAGCTGGCTGGCAAAGTGACCGACAGGGCCATCTCGGTGACACTCGTCAAACTTCCGAGGTCACGTGCCTTCAAACATTATTTTTTATCACTGTGCAGAAACTTCGACACGGTTTGGCCTTTTATTGATTTTACCGTCAGGGCGTTTTATTTGCTCGGGATCGTAAGTCCATATGTGCTGAATCCATACAGCACAACACCTACGGGAATATCGTATTGATCTTCGACCGTAGCATTTGGTCGTGTGGTTTTTAAATGCGAAATTTTAATGACGCGTTGTTTATAATGTGTTTATATTATAATGCAAGTTAGGCTGCTCTCTGACGGTCCGGTGAGGAATGAACATTTCACTCGTTACTGCAGACACTGCACAGAAAAGTCAAGTTTGCTAAAGTAAGGTAACGGTTTGCAACGCAGTCCATTGTGGGACTTTTCTGAGCAGTGTCTCCAGTAGCGAGTGAAATGTTCATTCCTCACCGGACCGTCAGAGAGCAGCCTTAGTCTGATTTTCAGTGGGAGTTTCAATGCATAATCGCTCTTTAGAGAAAACTGCCACTTTGTGTAGGCTCAAATCCTGGCATGGGTAAATAAAATATAAATCAGAATCAACTTGTTGAAGCATTACAATCTCAGTCACGTTCAGCTGTTCTTAACAAATTTTACTTGGTGATTGAATTTTTTTTAATGTTTCGAACATTTTTGTTACTGACTTTGAAAATAAAGTGATTGTTCTTGATTGAGAAACAAAAAAAAAATCCTAAACTTAAATACGCTCCTTTGATCATCAGTAGATGTTGAGAAGATTTTTGATTTTCAAATACATGTTTACTGATAAAAGATAATACTTAGTTGTCAACTGTTTTTATAATTGTAATGCATTATTTAAATTCCGGGGTTTTAATAAACTACTTTTAAAAATGTAAAGAATGTTGTTTGATTTTATTGAAATTACCTGCGCCTAAACTCATTTTATAAAACAGTTCATAACATGAAAATCATTCAATGAAAAAACAATATAAATCTTCAATTTATTTTAATAACTTATAAAGCTCATTGTAATTGAAAAAAAACCACAGAAAATAAAAAGGTACTGGGACAACCGCGACAAATCCAACATTTTGCGTACTTTTGTCAAGTTTTAGTGGATTTAATGAGCATTTTTAGTTATGAGGCTAAAGGGATTGGGAGGGGAAGGAGATGTGGAAGTATCTGGCTATTCAGATCTGGTCATAAAATATGGCCAAAGCCATTTCAAGCAATGCTTTGATTCTGAATGTTGGTCTTTCACCAGGGCGATACTGAGAGTATCTACCATTTTGGAATGTGCTGCAAAATAACTATATATTTTTAATCATTGAAGATAATATTAACAACTCCCAAATCGAAATACTAAACTGAAAAGACAAAGAAAAGAAAAAGATAACGGTAGCAGCTGGGATTCGAAACCAGGACCTCATGGTCTATCCGGGACCTGCGCTCTATGCCAACTGAGCTATGGCTACCCCAATCCATCTTATCATTTTTATCGGTATCATACTGACTTCTAAGAACTGTAAATATCATCCTCAAGATTATTGATATTATTTTCAATGTATAGGGCTAGTAGATTCTTCAATAGTGACTAACTGCTAACCCTACACAAATTTTAAGTACGTTCAACAATTGAACTTGGAAGCCACCTCTGGGCAGGAGCTTCCAAATACTTGATAAACCTGCTTGATTCTGTGGAAAGGAGGGCGGTTCGTCTGATTGACAATCCGTTCTTAACAGACCAATTGCCATATTTAATACACAGATGCAATGCAGGTATGCCGAGTCTGCTCTACAGATGTCAATGGAGCCTGCTCGATGGAGCTAGCAGCAGACGGACATGAGTGGAACACCCGTTCACAGTTGATGTTGGCTTCATGAGAACGGGTTATTTCAGACTCGTTTTTATGTAAGTCAGCTCGTATGTGGAACGTGCACCAGCATCTATCTTTCCTCCTACTTTTAATCCCCTCCTACAGCCCTCTCCTTAACCCGCCTAACAACGTTGCCCAACCGAGTGGCAATATAGTTCCTCTATCTGTGCTCCATACAGACAGGGGGCGCTCTTTATGAGGTGTCACAAAATTTATTTATTATTAGAATGTTTTTAAAAAATCTCATTCCAGAGTGAAACATACACACACCATCCTCTCCCCTCTGAACTTCCATCAGCCTCACAACAAATTCTCAAAAGTAGGGATGCCATCGTCCCACTAGCTCCGGTCAATTGGATTATGTGGTGTCATAAAAAATAAATAAATTAACAAAAAAACAACATTGAATTTTACATATCCTCTTTATTGGTTTTAATTTGACATGATGGACCAGACATTCCGACAACTTTTGAATCACAAATGAATTTAATCTAGAAAATTATATTATACTGTGAAATCTCTATCGATTTTATCTTTATATATATGGACCAGCATGTACGGTCTATTCATATCTATCAGCACTGCACAGTGTAGGCACGTAAAGTAGCAGACACAACAAAATTAGTAGCTAATCTATGAACACATTCACGCACGGTGTAATGTAAATACTCCCTTCTGTGCCGTGCCTGTCATTGTACGTCTCTGCACTGCACGGTGCCGGTAGATGTGAATAGACCTTAATTGAGGAGCTGGATGCAATAACTACTTAAACACGCACAAGCTGTTTTTGCTCCCATCGCCTTTTGGCGTCTCTAATCCCTTCTTTAAATGATGTGTAAATATTACTTCTGTAGGTTTTACACCGATTCAATAAATGGTTAACTTTTCTACAGCGCCGTTTAGTCATTAAAATCATCTCAAGGGCGCTTTACATTTTGTTAAAGTTTGTAACCCTTTTTTAAAAAGATTTCAAAATTCAAGGTCATTTCAAGAATGTAGGCCCAGCAGATTAAAAGCTCTGTCCTGAAATTTTGCAGCATTCGTATAAGAGGGTTCAACCAGTCTGTTTGATGCATCGGACTTGGTCGACCTGAGCGTGAGTCGCCTCCGAGTAAGATTGTCCCTCACGCAGAAATCAGGTGCCAGCCCGTTCGTTCAGTGCCTTATGCATCATAAGACAAATTTTTAAGTGAACTCTTTCTGTGACTCTGTGCCAGTGTAGACAATCACGTAGAAGAGGAGTGATGTGACAGTATTTGGTGGCACCGCATACTAGATCAACTGCTGTGTTGAACACCCCTTGCAGTCAGATCTGACTATGAGAGCATTTACCAGTCTTAGCAGAATCTGTTGGGAGACAAATACCTTCTTATGCAGTTATTGCATCCAGTTCCTCAATTGCAGCAGCAACACCTTCTGGCACACCTGCCGTATGCAACAAGTTCATTAATATTGGGTAAAGTGCCACCACATTTGGGACTGAAAATCTTTACGATCTAACGCTAATTCTAGGTTCCCACCGTATCTATTATATTGGTATGTCTCATAGGATGAAACTTTCTGTGATACACAGGAATTGTAGCACGTTCACACTTGTTCTATTTCAATTCATTTGTATTTGCGAAGCTCAAATTGACGCTGCAAATCTTCAAGGGTGTTTTTTTTATTGGAGAAAAAACGATAGGCTCTGACGGCGGTTGCGTGGAAACTGCCGTTCACGCGCTCTTATTGTATGGTCTATTTTAAATAGAACAGAAAGAAAGTTGGAGTTGTATCAACATTGGGCTTCTATTCTATCGCATAGATCATAGAATAAATAAGATGGGAACATAGTTTAAGGGATAAGGAGATTTCACTATAAATAAAATATTTAAAAAAATTAATATATACTGATAAAACTTTTTCAAATCAACTGCTCCAAATTGAACCATGTTCGGAGCCAGTTTTTGACCTGCCTAATCTAACAATACAGTTAAACTCTCTTAAGAAGTTTTCATGGTTAATGTTATGTTTGTTTGCCCTTCAGGTTTGAATTTGACAAATGACCCAATTTATCTCACATAAGAAGTTTTTTTTTCCGGTCCTTTGGAAAATCTTATAAGAGGGTTTCGCTGTGATTAGATTTGGCGGCAATCAATAAAAAGGGCTATCCCAAAAAGAGCGCAGGATTCAAACTGCGTGTCATTGTCATTTCAATAGGTTTGCATTGTAAAAAAATTTCATAATTTGCATGTAATGTACAAGATTCAACCGAATTAAATCCAACACTGTTAGCTTCGGGTAACATGGATTACATAGTACAATTTGGAGCTGCCGAGAATACAAATGGTAACAGAAAAGCAATACTGCTGCAGCAAAACATTAATTGAGATAATAGAAACAAAGAGAGATGTGGCATGGAACCGTGCTGACTGTTGCCAAACTACGACCAAACTGTACAGACTATCAAAGCGGCCATGCAATGAAAGTTATGTATTTGGTGTGTAGGTAAAAATAAATGTCGGTAACTGACGTGTATAGATGCGATTTGCAGCAGTTGAACAATGTTGGCGATACGTGTTGTCCTCGCGGGTTCATGGCCCATTTCCCTTGTTTCTATTATCTATGGGTAATACAGTTTTTTGTCAAACTCACAGGACATTGGAAATTCCTCTCAAATAAAGTAGATAATCGTCGTCAATGGCAAAATACCTCCCATGTGTCGAAAGTGTTAATAACGAACTCCGGTCCATTTGTTTTTAGTCGGTGTTAACCTTCTAACTTAAATACCGGTATTTTTAAAACCCGCCAAAACAGCCGGAATCCGAGCGGTAAGTGGCGGGGTGGTGCGTCACATCACACGAAATAAATGTACGCAGAAAGATTTCACACGCAAACAGCCGCGTGACGTCGATCCAATGGTACCAACCAAATAGGGCGTTTTGATGAGATGTTTTATTTACTTTAGAATAACGATTTATAAATTCTACGCATAACACATAATAAAACGTATGAATGTATTCATAACCGCCGTTTATGAATAAGTATATTTTTTTCGCTGGAGTTCTTTGTTGTTCAAACAAACTAATTAACCATCACGTTGTTTTACCGCAGGGGAGGGCTGAGAGAACGGACCCCAAACAACTCAATCTTGGCATACACTTCTTGCTTCATTCACACATTCTCTTCTGTTATTCTGACTTCTGAGATGGCCTGACTAAAGTATTTGATTCACTCTACATTCCCAAACCATCTAAGCGTTTCTTTCTTAATCTTACTCATTACGCTTACATTAGCCTTGCATTCTTTGCGAATGTCAACATTTTTCACACGATCATACATAGTTTTACCACACATTTGCCTCGGAGATCTCATTCCTACAGGATTTAGTCTACTTTCATCCTTCTTCTGCCAGTTCCATGCCTGCCATACATCAGGGTTGATTTCAGTACTTCATTGCGAACTGCTAACTTTGCTTCTTTAGATAAATTTTTGCTAGTGCCAACTGCGTTCCTCCGTTAATGAAGTTTCCTACATTCACCCTTCTTTCAATACCCCTATCAGTGTTTCCAATTCTCGAAAACATACTACCCAAATATACAAACTCATCGACCTGCTCCAAATATTCATCATCCGACATTATTGTTCAAGAGGAGCTAAAACCTGATTTTTTTAGACTTACGGATTGTTTTTTAAAACATAAAAAATACATTCGTAGAGCTCCAATAATTTTTTTTTTTTAATTTTATGTAATTCAAATTTAATAATGTTAAGTTCTGCAAGTATTTTTAGTTGTTATTATTGTTTCAGCTGTTTCGACGTTTAAGGCCATTTTCAATATGCGGTTAATCCATCCACATTGTGACAACTTATTTATATGATTTTATTCACTCCCACCCTATTCTAATTTAGATGGGTTTTTAAAAATAATGATTTATTATCGGTAAAACCGATTTAGTTAGAAAACAATTAATATTCTGAATCCTGTGAGGTTTCACATTTATAATGCGTTTCCCCGTATTTAAATGACAATGTTTTCTTAATTGATTTAATAAAATGTATTATATTGTTTTGGTAGTGTGAACATACTGAGAAGTGGTGAATATATAATTTTCCTTACTTTATTAATTAATGTTATATTAGGATCATTCATTCGTTTATTAATTTCCGATTGTTGAAGTAAATTTAATCTAAGGCCCTTTCTTTCTATATGTGAGGGTTTAGGCTCGTTGTTGTCAAGCGGGCGTGATTATTCTCGCAGAACTTAATAATAACATTATTAAATTCGATTTACATTAAAATAAAACTCAAAAACAATTAATAAAAAATGCACTTGTAACAATGTATTTTCACAAATAAAAAAAACTTAAAACTTCAAGTACAAATAATATTTTTTGTGATTTACAAATATATATTTAACCAGTTTTCGTAAAGTCAACCACATGGGAGGTATTTTTTATGGGAGGTATACGATAGGTAGTGATAGTTACAGCAGTTCATATTCATTTCCCGTGACCATATAATGTTAATATCTCTGATACATTTGAGGTCTTTATACAATAAAGTACACCTGTGCCCAAAATACAGAAAAGTAAAAGTATTTTTAATCACACATATTCAAATCATAAGCGTTTTCTCTTTATTTATTCCAGTTTCCAGATATGCACTAGGAACATTAATAATTATACATATGTAATTCTAAATGTTATTTAATAAAATTTTATGTACACCATGCCTAGCTATGTACAATCATCGTTTTATTCTTTATTCTCCGTTTGTAAAAAAAAAACAATATTAATCTAATCGTAATATTTACAAAATTCATACTTAAAATATATTCCCGGTATTGCAATCAATATCTTTAAAAAAGTTCCTTCTAAAAGTTAATAAAATATCATTGAATATTATTAACCCTTTCCTTGCCGGTGCTGTCAACTGATTGGACACATTAGCGGACATCACACGTACGCTTCGAATTCAAGATCTCACCACACTTCATTCCGATACGTCCGCCGAAACGTACATGTAAAGGGAGCGACCTTCAGGCCGAACGCTCAGATCTCCTGTCAGTCTGATGCGTAGGTTTTTCTCAGCGATCATCGGCGTGCTATGCCTTTACACGTAAAAGTTTGAAAGCGCGCTGCGCATTTGTTTTTTTTTATATTTATGGCCTTTCACCGACTGCTGATGGAAAATCAAAAACAAAGAATAAATAGTTAAAATTCAGTATTAGTTAATTTTTTAACAAAACATTGCAAATAAACCATCTAAATTTGCACTGTTCACACGAAAGTAATTTATAATTTTCGTAAATATGACAATTGACATTACTATTTTAATTGATAAATGGCCATAGCGATGTCTATCTTATGATATCTACGCTCAAATATTGTAGGAAAACTTTTAAATCGTACAACGTATAACGCATCAGGCCACAACTTCGGTCCAATCTCTGAGAAATCCCTTTACACGTACACTTCTGCGCGGAGATCAGTCGATCAACGTTTCGGCCTGCAGGCCGTTCTAAACATATCGGAGTGTGATCGTTGGGCGCTTTGGAGCGAAGATCGAGAAACGCAGGCGGAAACGTATGTGTGGGAGACGATTGTCTCTAATTATGTCAATATCTCTCAGCAATACATGCATGTATTGGAAAAAAATATTAAAATATGTTTACAAGTATTTATCTAACGCAATAGAAAAAAATGCTTTGTCGAAAAATCATAATAAAAAACAATTGTCAATATGCCAGTGGCGTACATTGTTCTATGACCAAAGGTAGGCTGTGTGAAGTTTTTCAAGTTCGGGTATGAATGATTATTTTGTCATCATCTTCCATTGATTTTTATGGCCAACTGAATAAATGTTCGTACAAGTCTCTTATTAAATTCATGGAAAATACATTGTGATTAGAAATTTGTCGCCTTTTAAAATGTTTATGTAATTTATGGTTCATTTTTCTTAGGATAGGCACAGCTTTTCAGCCTTTATGGACTGCACGCCACTGATATGCATGCATGCGTTGATAACTTGGCAAGTGGTTAAGTGAGGAAGAGGCGTACAGGGTTTCGCTCACCGTGCCACCATGCGCGGCCGTCAGTAGTAGCCGACGGTCCGTCGGCTGTAATGGACGTGTCATGCGGTTTATGGATGGCCAATGTTTTTCTCTTGTTTTCAGCATTATGTGTATCTATGTACTTTTAATAAAATTATTTACTATTCATTTTTATCCAACATTAAAATTACAAAATTCTAAATGTGTACACTGAGTGTACAGCACCGGAGCTTCCGGGATTTTCTAGCACCGAAAGGGAACGGTTAAAACCAATGCAATGTTTCATTTGATACATACTATTAACAGTATGAAGTTTCACAATATTATTGCAGCGGTTGCATTGTAAATTCATTGATTTCTTTTTAATTACCACCTAATTTAATAATATGAATTATAAAATCAGTTGAATTTTCATTGCAGTTGAATACAAAATAAAAATTGTACATTTTGTATGAGATTTAAAAAAAAAAAATGCGGTAATTGTTTTAAAATAAACATATTAACCTTAAAACTATACTTATCCAAATACTCTATATTCACAATGTTTATTTAGTTTAAGTCACATATTTGTCTCCAACCAGGTCGTCATGTAGTAAATTAACTTTAAATATTTCTGGCACTTGGCAAATTGCTTATCTACTATGTAATTGCACATTTTTTATTAACTCAATTGCCACCAAACTTCAAAATAACTACCCACTTTTAGGATGGCTTTGCATTCATAAAAAAAATCTTATTTTAAAATATTTTTTTTTTTTTTTCAAAATTCATTAACTGACAGAAAAAGGCAAATGAGATTGGCTGTCCAATGCATATTTATATGTCAATTACAGATAGAAACACAAACCCCTATTATATTCAGTGTTTTTATCATAGATAATAAAAACAAAGAGATATAGCGTGCAAGTGTACTGTCGCCGAGCATCTTAACAAACGTATTGCAATCCTTGGAGCACAGAAGTCAGATGGGAATGCTGTCCTTGTTCTACTGGTATTTTAATGGAAGATGCTCTGAGGAACTAGCATCGTTGATCCCTTCGGCATCGGAGCAGTCGGAAAACACGCCAAACATTTGTCACATGAGAACGGGTCGCTTCTACAACTTGTTCTTGTGTTTAACAGCTCGGCTGTAGAATGATCTGCCGACCTCTGTATTTCCTCCTTCCTACAACCCTCCAAACGGCATCCCCAAAGATGATATAGGTCTTGAAAGAAATTATTTCCTTCAGGGCCTCCTGTGAGGAATTACTGTAAAAAAAGAACTACAATCAAAATACACGGACTAACAAAGCGGTGGAATCAATTAAAGTTATGCGTTTGGTTTGTAATTAGAAACAAAGGCGGGGTGCCGCTGTGGGTGGATTTTGATTTGCAATAGTAGTATAGGTGAATGATGTTGTTGACACTTTGCGGTGCGCGCACTTTCATACTAATAACGGTTCATGGCCCATCTCTCTTGTTTTTATTATATATGCATTCAATGTTTTAACATTGGACGGCCGAGACACGTAACACTTTGTAAAATAAATTCATTTAAAGTAAAATTATTTATAAAATTGTACAGTTCCTAAAGAAATTAAAATGGCACACGAAATTAGAATGGAAAACCTGAAAGTGACGCTGACTAATAATTATCCATTTATTGGAAGACATGTTTTTAACCCAATTGATACAAAATAGAAAAATAAATCACTGTTCATTATACACTTCCACGAAAAAACAACTGCGATTCGTCATTGATACGTTGGCTGAAGGATCGATCCGTTGAAGAAATATTTCCTGTAATTATTGAAGCCACGCCTCGAAAAGGGATCTAACCACAGAGTAAATAATGCATGGAGAGGCCCTAACACGCAAGAAACCAAAATAAGGGGGGGCGGGGGAAGAGCTAGGTGTGTCGCCAATTTAAATAAAAACAGCCAATAAGTAAGAAAAAGATTGGGCTTGTTTAAAAAAACCGAATGCTTTGTTAAGAATATTTAGTTCGGTCCTTTTAAATAATTCGCTTACCGCAGTCAAAATCACGCTACACAAACGTGGCTGGCAGTGAACTAGGCTGATGCCAAAATGGGTATCACGTGACCTTTATTACCTCCGGCCGTCGAAATGATACTTAGGGTAAAAGTCTATTAATTCTGAGGTCAGTGGATATAACTGTCGCTTTATCGAATATGAGATAATGGTGGGTAACCACTGTCGTTCGAATGAATAGACGTGCCATTATAGCCAAATTTGCCCACCATATCGATGACTGGAGGCAACCACGTGACAATCTAAATTTGGTACTAGGCGAGTTTACGCATTTCTTGAAAACATGACGTCATCATTTTTGTACTGACTGGCGGCGAGCGATCATTCAAAGCTTTGATCATTAATCATTTGAGTAAATACTAATTCTTTGCAGTGCAATGTGAGTTGCCTGAAGACTATCAGGATGCATTTATTCGCAAATCAAATAACAGCGACCCACTGAAGCCCACCCCTCACCCCCCATTATTTTGGTTTTTTCCCCTTGCGTGTTAGGGCATCTCTAGTAATTACCTGCTCCGTGTGGGTAATAATTCAGAGGCTTGATTTCTTTATAATACTGTCATTTCTTGACAATTTTAGTTAGTAATGTTTTCAGTTTAAAGATTTCCTATTGTGGTATACGGACCGTGGAAAAAGGATCGGTTTTCTAAATTTTTTTCAATAATGTGTTTTTAGGGTTAGATCCATTTTCGAAGCAAGGCTTCAGTTGTGGAAATTTCCTAGGGATCATTTTATCACAATCTAGGCACTACTAGCAGCTTCACATCACAATGTATAATTCAACAGTCATGTGTATTCGACGGCTGATCACAATTTGATCAAAAGCTAAAACGGGCCGAGGATCAACATTTAACGGGGATCGCCGATTTGATGGTAATCAATCAAATCTGATGAACATTTGAAACAAGTCACCCGACGCTCAAAATATTCCCACGACATGTATAAAAAACACTAGCCGTCGCGAGTCGTGGGGTTTTGGATGGCTCGAGTAGGAGTGGAAGTTAATTTAGTCCTCCTTTTTACCGACGGGGTGAAGAGTACTCATTTTGTACCGCCAGTGGTGAAAGCAGCGCTACTACGAATTGCACTCTGGCAGATCAAGCGTCAATGAGGTTCTGCTTTTTACCGACATTTTGGTGAAATATACACACATCCACATATATATTATGTATTGCTGGATAACCAGATTCAACAGAACACGATAAAAGAATAGGTTATGTAAGGTGTGTTTTATAAATTAATTCTTTTCTTTACTGTTCTGTTTCGTTATGGTTCTGTTTTATCATGGAACCGTATTGCTGTTTGTTGCATAAGGGGTAGAAGGGTTAACATTGTGGCTAGCTAGCTACCGGGGCTCAGCTCGGTGGGGGGTGCCGAAGGCCTACATGCCCTGCTGCTGGATGCCCTGCTCCTGGACCTGCTGTTCCACTGAGTTCTGCGAGGTTGGATTCGCTTCGGCCGATGTTTGCTGTTGCTGTCTCGATTGTATGGGCGTTGTTTGACCTGGAACAAGATTATAAATGTCACATGAGAATCCGAGTTCAATTCTCTGTCGAATCCGAGTGTTTTCTAATTCGTATTGTTTGAATATTACGCATTTATTATCCTAACGACCATGAAAGAGCGTAAAGGACTATAAAAGAGCGCAATTTTTTTCTTCTCTAATATCTTGTTTTTCTATCCCAACATCTGTCAAAGTGGCATCACGGTTCCTTTTCAAAAACGTTTAAATTTAATATATATATTTACTTTGCATATCGTTTCATAACAGACATCCAACTTACATGGAATAAATTACTACTATCTCTTTTGACATTTCAACATTTCGTAGTAAACATTCAAACAATAAAATGTACGATAACATAGAAAATTAAAATATTTTTTTAATAAATTCCTCGATAAATTACTTATTTATAATAACTCTCATAAAAATAAAAAAAAACTGATTATCACTCCACAAATGCCGTAATATGCTTTTGTATCGTCAAATTTTCGAACGCCTTTTTCTCAGCTTCATCTTTTTTGGGTTGGATGCTTTCTGCATAACTATGTCCGATTTGTTCAATGTCTCCTTCATCACCTGTTACTCGAGCTAATACATTGTGTTAACTACAGTCTATTGACTAATATTCCACCATCCCAATTTACAGTACGTACATATAAAGAAATTATACGGACATTACGCATGGCAGGATTAAAAGGACATTACAAAAAGTAGATTGTGTCAGGTTGCCATTTTTGTCATGTATTTTGACTATTATTACGCCATCCCAAGTCATAGTATAAATGTTATAAAGACAGTAAACGGGCATAACAGAAAGCAGGTTGTTACCGTATTTGTCATGTATCCCCCGGTGGCGCTTGAGGGCGAACCTGTCGGCGAAGGCGGCCGTGCAGATATCGCATTTGAAAGGTTTCTCGCCAGAGTGCACCTTGGCGTGGTTCTTCAGGTGGGCAGCTTGGCTGAAGGCTGACGAACAGATGTCACACCTGCGCACAACACACAGCATTAACACAATACATCACACCTGAGATTAATATTCCGTGGAAAAACATTTTTTTAAATATTTATTAAACTTTTTAAGTATGGCACGTGTGTAGGAATCTAAGAGTCAGTGTGTACATGAGTGACGGACGTATTAATTCATTTCTCCCCCTGTGGTGCAAAGCGATCGGGTTGCGAGAATCCGGCTGGAGAGGTTAAGGGGTCTCCCTCAACCGGCTTCCTCCGATTCTCCCACCACGCAGTTGATGGGGAGACACATCCGCCACCAAGACCTGGACAAACCTCACCCCCATGAAACCGGCCACCCCTACTAAGTCCCCAGGCATAGCGAACCACTTGCGGATCTAATAAATGATTCTCGGGGCGGTGGTGCCCATACCCGCCTCTCAAATTGAGAACAAACATGGTTTGGTTATCTATATAACAGACAGAAACAGAGGCATTCACTAATCTATGTAGGCAGAGAGGATGGACCGCCACACAACTCTGTCTTAGCACACATTACTTGCTTGATTCACATTCATAAATACTCTTGACATGACCTGACTTGTTCTTTTTTCTTAATAAGTGGAAAATGTTGCCTGTGCAATGATGGAGAACATAGCCAGCAAAAGAATTGTCCACTCAGCCACTAACCGGTCTACCATTAACTTTCGCATCATATGAATACCTGATTTAATAAGCCACTAAGTGCCTAAAATTTTTATTCAATATGTAGAAATGGTCCTTGTGCCATTGCCAATACCCTAAATAAAGATTGAGGTATTTGTGGCTATACATAAGGTACAACAATAATAACAACAAGTCGTATGTACCATGCGTGTACTAATGTGTACTGTCCCATAAAAAGCACGAAGTGACACTACACATTAGTCGTGCTTAGTAATAAAATGACTTAAGTTCCAATGGATAAACCCATTTTAGTTACTTCTAACGCGGCACTTAGATCCATTTTATGAATTGAGATGTGGTACTTAACACCTTCTATAAACTCGAAACTAAATTAGCATATCTTTAATTTCATTGTATATTCATTTTTATAAAATGCAATGTTTCATTTATGTTTTCATGTTTGTGTTTTATAAGGCCTTATATTTTTAGATAAAAAAAAATAAAAATACGTTTCCTAGTAATTAGTGCTTTTATTCAACAAAAGCCCTTTATCTCAGTACAAACATTTTTGGCACTTAGTGCTTTATTTAATTCAGGTATTCATATACAGTGAAACTCTCTTAAGAAGTTTTTGAAAAACTAAATAAATTGGGCCATTATTCAAATTCTGTCTTCAAGGGACCGAAGAAAAAACTTCTTAAGCATGAAAGCTTCTTAAGAGAGATTCATTGTATCGTTAGATTAGGCAGGTCACAAACTGGGTCCGAAGATGGTCCAAAAAAGTTTTATCGGTATATATTATTTTTAAAAAGACTTTATTTACAGTAAACTCTCCATATTCCTTAAACCATGTTCCCACCACATCTATTCTATGATCTATTACGTAGAATCTATGAAACAGAACAGTGAGAACATGCTTATATATGCGATAGAATGCCTGATAGAACAGAAGTCCAATATTGTATCAACTCCAACTTTCATTCTATTCTATTTAAAATAGATTCTGTATTCTCCTGTCTTCGTTCATCAGTTTTAACAAGTACAAACCAAGTATCTAAACGCTGACAAATTCAAGGGGTCTTGCCAGCCCCCCGGTTTTTAGTTTTCTTTCAAACCGGTAACGATGACACATCTAGGTGTTTTGCATTCACTGGTCTGGCCAGGCGTTTGGTTGGTTTGAGGACTAACGAGGGTGAAAGGTGACTTACTTGTATGGTTTCTCTCCCGTGTGAATCCTTCTGTGGTTCCAGAGCGTCGCGTGCCGGGCAAATCCTTTGTCACAAACCTGACGGACAAACACATGCATATTGTAATATAAACACGTAAACTTGTTTTAAACGAATTTATGTGTTAATTGAATAATTATTGCTAACCACAAAGTAAATGCTTTTTACAAACACATACATATCGCTTTATAACAACTAAAGATGCTGCTATCAGTCGATAGTCATTATTTCATTTGTTGCTTTTACTACAGAAAAAAAAAATTATCTGCTAATACAATAACAGAAAAAAGAGGTCATGCGGCACGGAGGGGGGAACTAATGATTATGAATGAATTTTTTTGGCTACAAATTCGAATTACGCGTTGTTTTTTAATTAACGGGGTTTTACTGTACATACATACATACAAATAAGCGTTGACGGTCTCCGTGGTTGAGCGGTTACGATCCTTGGCTATGAATAGCCAGATACATCCTCATCTCCTTCCCCTCCCCACTACCTTCACCCTCACAACATAACCTAAATGGGGATGCTATAGTCTTACTGACAGTTGGAAGCAGCTGGGACTCCTGTGTGATAAGGCAATTATATGATTGGTAGGTACCATGCAGTCTCTGCCATTCCTTATTGATAGAGCTGTTCGTGATAGAGGATGCTTTTACAGAGTCTTTCCTTGAGGCCAACGAAACAGGCCCTTGTGAGGGAAGTGAAGCTGTGGATGCGGCTACAAGCAAACACCGTTGAAGCAATGCAGTAGTGCGGTATGCATTATTGGACAGGATTATTCAAAATGATGGACTCAATTTCGTTACGCTATATGTATTTCCTGAATTATACGTTATATGTAAATGATCTACATAGTAATTGAAAGAGGAGGTCTGAAAGTTTTGAATCCCAGCGCCAGATTGCTCATAGTTGTGCAAACGACCACTAGAATGCTCGCACCGCCAAGCAGCCATTTCGCGGCAATTGTGAGTAAAATGGTTACTATGCAGCACAATGTTTTCTGTGTTTGTGAGTTCTGTAAAACTGAGTCGGCAACTGTTGTGCAGCGTACCTTTAGTCTCAATTTTAACATTGAACCTCCAAATAGAAAGAGAATTTGTCATTCGTATCACCAATTTGAACAAACTGGATGTCTCTGTAAAATTGAGTCCACCGTCTTGAATAACACCGTATTGTAAAACATTCACGCTGAACACAAGAGCGAGAGAAAGGAAGACGGAGGAATACTCACTTCACAAACATAAGGTTTCTCTCCACTGTGCGTTCTTTCATGATTTTTCAAATGCGGGGATTGGGAAAACTGCATGCCGCACGTGTTGCACCTGCGAATTGAAAACACACCATTAGAATTTAATCATCGTTTTAATCTCTTCAATAAATATTTCACTCTAATCTTGGAATATGACGCTTACTACGTGCTCAGCACTGCAGAAATCCTGCCAAACCAGAATACGCGAGCGCCCTGGGTGTTTCTTTAAGCGACAGCAAGCTGCTAATATGTTATGCAACCAAAACTGTTTGGTCAAAGAAGAACAGCTCGTTATCACATCACCCTGAATAATTTTGTTTTTTTTTAGGTTGGAAAACACTTCTAGTCCAGTTTGGCAGAATATTGTAGACATTTAATCAATCGGAACTAAACATATTGATTACTATGGCAACACCAAGATTTTTGATATCTGCCCTTCCGTTTCTCCCAGAAATTTTTTCAATAACAAATATCTAATGCACTTAAATTCATTGTTTTAAATTTCATTCAAATGAATAAACCAAACAGTGCAATGCTAGAAATAATTTACTGCATATTTCAGCATTGTTTTGCAGAATTTCGAGCATGGAGGCTCGTGTTCAACTTAAAATATGTTTAAAAATGATTTATGTAGATTTTCGAACGAGGAAGCTCGTGTCCAACTTAAAGTATGTTTACTAATGATTTGTGAATAATATATGTAAGCAGATTATTCGAAACAATTATAACCACGTAAATTCAGATTTGAGGTTATTCTTCACATTCATGTTTGACAGTTAATTATTTGTAAAAAAAATAATTACATCCACAGGAAAAGCATCATTACTGAATTATTATTTTTATTTATAATTTTGATCTGCAAATTTTTTTTGTTTTTTAAATTATTAACATCAAGATAATACATTGCTATTTCAATTTCTAGATACCGGTATAATTGGTGAAAGTAAAAAAAACATGCAATTGGACCATTGTGTTTTTTTTAAACTTACAATAATCTTCCTATGAGCAATCTTGGCATTCTCATTTAAAACATTTTGAACGATCGCAGCGCCCTCATTTTTTGTCTGCTATAAAATGTTAGACTGTATGCATCTCCAATCGTTTCTTTGGTTGCGAGACATGTTGGTAACCTTTAACAAAATAAGCAATTTTCGAAAATCTAATTGAACATGAGACCATTGTAGGTCCCAAAGACTGCGATAGGTTGGACATGAAAGAGTGCCAGATGACGGAACACTAAGAATTATGACTGTGTGGATGCCCCAGTGCAAGAGCAATCCGGAGGGAGATGGAGGAAGAGGTAGAAGGCTGCTTGAAGAGGATTGGAGCAGGATTCGACTATTCTAGGCGAATATGAGAAGGATGTAGGGTGGTACCTGTAGGGTTTTTCTCCCGTGTGGATGCGCGAGTGGTTTTTGAGGTAGACGGCCTTGGCGAAGGCCAGCCCGCAGATGTTGCACTTGAAGTTCTTCTCGCCCGAGTGCAGCTTTTTGTGCGACCACAACGACGAGTAGCGTGAGAATGTGCCGCCGCAGATGTTGCAGTGGAAGGGCTTCTCCGTGCTAAATACAAACAAGTTATATAGCAAACATACAATTGAAGGATTCCCACCAAGGTTTGAGTATTTTTCACAAATTTAAATATAACTTTGTCATCAAATGGTCAATCGGCGCCATTTTGTTTTTTATTACATTTAAAAGGTTAACCCCCGGAAAGCCGGGATTTTCAGCTTAGAAATCACTAAAAACCGGAGCATATTCCGCGTTTGCCACACCGTGTGCCAGCTGAGTGTAATTTCGTAATTACTGACTTGTTTTTTTTTTGCAAAATGATGTTTTTGTACCAGATAAATTGTTTTTGTATGTATACACACATCAACCTGCAAATTTAAAAATTTACTCACCACCAAAATATCATACTGTGCATTTGTGCGGAGCCATCTAGAGTATAATTCCCCAGTATGGTCTCGATATTATAACACAGTAGAACCGCGTTAATTCAAACCCCGATTCATCGAAATTTTTGCCGAAAAAATAATAAACTTACAAATTCTTCAATTACGCATTTTTACCAAATGAAACAAAACTTGTAATATTTAATTATTGAAGAAAATAATATTAACATAACCTAAATAAAACATAAAAATGGAAAAAAAACAACAGAAAATAAAAAGATTTCAGTCGCATTTGGGACTCGAACCCAAGACCTCTGCCTATCCGGGGCAACCGCTTTACCAACTTAGCCAATGAGACCAGTTCAATTTATGTCATCTTCATCGATATCATATCTCAAATTCAAGATTTCTTAATATTATTGTCCATTTTTAATTCCATATTATATTATTATTGGCAGCTATCTTTATAATGATTATAAAGTTCCTAAGGAACACAATTGCAAACTAGACAGTGTTTCGGATTAATATCCGATTTTTTATTTATATGAGACATCTATTGACTTTTTGCTGTATAATCACTGTATTTAATGTTCCTAGAATAATAGTTTGTGTATTATATATTTGTTTAAGGTGTGTAAATGGTCATTGAACGTAAATAAATAAATAAGTAGTTTCTCCAGAACAGCGGCACATATTTAAAGATTTAATAAGACATATTTAATTTTTTTCTGTATCATGTTACAAAAAAAAATATAACTGCGGCCCGCAAACATATTTAAATTTGATAAATTGGCTCCTAAAAAGGTTGTTCATCACTGGTTTAGACCAATGAATGCGTAAATTTTTTATGTTAAATTTGCTTATCAATTTGAAATGGACATGTTATTTATGGGCGATACTGTATATTTAGCATAAAGCAATATGGCCGACAGGATGGTGACCAATACAATGTCACCAGGGTGGGAGACAAATTAAGGCTATCGAAAAATAATAATAATTGTCCGGTAGGTACCCTACTTTAGTACAGTACCTGCCTATAAAGGTCATCCATACACCAGGACTGCAGAAGTTTGTATAGGAAATAGTTGATTGATTACATAACGATTTAACTTTAAATAATATTTATTTATATTTAATTTGGAAATGAAAGGTAGGTTTTGCTTACTTGGCGGTGTGCATCTTGTTTTTGTTTCCTCCGATGAAGATAATTCCAGACCCGTTACATTTGTGGCACTTGGTTACAGAGGCTAGATTTCTCTTTTTCACAGGATGGTGGCCAGGTACTGAAATCGCAAATATTCATATTAAAATCATCAAGTTACATTTACAAACATCAAACTAAATATCATAGTGATTTAGGAACTTCACTCTGAGGAAGATGGGGAATCATATTTGGCAACTTTTCGATTCTGAATAGTGGTCTTTCACCAGGGCGATACTGAGAGTATCTTCTACTCCGAAGTATTGCTCAACTATTTTTAATCATTATTACCCATGGAACTTTGAAATATCCTTATAAACAGTGCCGGTTTACTCTAATGAGTGGTTATGCAGTGAACTACCGAAGAAAAATTACAGCAACCAATATTGACATTGATTATAATATTAGTACAGTTTGAACAGCGTGCCACAATTCCATATTAAAAAAAATCATCAATAGGAACACAGTGCAATCCGAATCCCGGAATGCACATATGGAGCCAAAAAACCTGTGAGATATTTCATATAACATAAATACGGTTTCAAATGGTGCCGGAACATGCATCAAAGCTGAAATTCGTCATTTCGGTGTGCAGCGATGTGGCTAATATTTTTCCTTCTTTTTGATGTTTTTTTTATTTTTATTTCATTGTGTGAATGCCATTAATATTGTTTTAGCATATTAAGAAGAATGGCTGCACTGCCTATTTCATACATAACTTAATTTTGGATTTGAGGCCAAAATACCCATCCAAACTGAATGATATATTTTTTAAATGAAAGGTTTAGTAAATACTGTTACTTAACAATTGGAAGATTCTAGAGTGTTTCTAGCTTCTTGTTGAATATAGCCTGGCATCCAATTACACAGTAGCACGCCACACGGCAGCCAATAACACGGCGACCCTCCAAAGTCACAATAATCAACCAATGAGGGCTAGCGATCAGATCATTACTGGCCGCATGGAATGAAGCGAGTTCGCCAAGCGACTCCACGGTCCGTCAGCCACTTCTGTTCGGACAGTCAAGCGAATACCTGCGTGCTCCGTTGGAGCCCGCGGCTTGGCTCATTTTTTCATCATTCGAGTCCAATTGGCAACGTTAATCGCATGCGAGCTTGGAGCCCCTAGCAGATCGTTCCATTTTACCTTAAAACACCTAAGATGGTGACCTGTTATTAACCATTAAACTTAGTGTGGAGATATCCTACGCCTGTGCTCTTTGTACACTGCCCACGCCGACTACCCCGGCAATGGCGTCACTGTACCAGCATCCTCAAGTAAGCTGTCCAAACCTTCCCTCTTTCATGTGTTGTACTTGTGTGTTTGTCATAATTAATTAGCCCGGTCTAGAATTCCATCAGAGAGAGAGAAGTAGTCTAACTCTAGAACAGAATAGGTACATAACCTGTATGTCTATGTTCTCTTCACAATAAACTCTGAACTGAAAGTACGCCATCTCTTCATTTAAAGTAGAATAGAATGCCCCTCCTTCAATTATAAGACTGCGGTCGACTCATATGACTCGGAGAGAGAGGAAACCTCATGCTGTACCGAAACCTGAGCTATTGTCCAGACGACGCCGGAACCCGCCTAAGATACTATCACCGGGTAAGTCGCTCCGATATCCTTATCTCCGACTCTCATTTGCCCACGGCCCTCCTCTCAGCATCCCCTCCTTCACACCAGGTGCCCATTGTGGTGCTCTCCTAACTCCCTCATCAGCTAACCCTGCTGCCCAACGTGGCTTTTCCAGCATGTAATACTGGCTTCCATCTTGGGGCTTTCCTCCTTCCCGACTTCCTCTTCTTCCCCAATTTTCCAGCATATAATAATATCTAGTATCGATAAGAAGTATTTTATTTATATTTGTTTTAAATTATGTAGTATATAGGCCATGAAAAATATTTTTTTTTTCATAATTTTAGATGCAATTTAGAAAATTATTTGCAGGTATATCGTATTTTTCTAAAAATTTTTTCATATTTGTAATGTAAATATGATTACATAAATAAAAATATAAAAATAAAACATTTAAAAAATAACCTTTTTTCCAGTCGATATTTTAAATTATGTGCAACAAATTTGTGTTCCAACGTAAATTGGTTGTTTTTAATTTAATTTAAAGTCCACTTACTTTAATATTTTTTCATTTTATATTTCATTATATTTTCAAAGCGGATAGAGTAAAACTTTTTTTTAAATCACCGTTAGCCCACAAATAATCGTTAAAGGTGCCTCTAAAATCACGAAAAACCAATTCCTTTAATGGTCTATATTTCATAATGTAAAAATAAAATAAATAAATTACTTCTAATCCGTACTAGATATTTACTATACTTTTTGATGAAAAAAAAGATCATTAGGTTTAGGTGAGTATTTTGATATCAAATCCAAAATTAAGTTTTGTATGAAACTGGGCCGCGTGGCCGTTCCAAGTTTTTGTTATTGCTAATTTTGAAACAGTTAATTTTGAATTTGATTTAATATGACTTTTATTTAGTTTTTTAATACAAAAAGACGTATTAAAAGTATCTGCAAAGAAAAACATATTTTTTTTTAAGTGTTATCCGCCTTTTAAGTTAATTTTATGGCTAAATAAATAAATCATATCACAAATATGAATTCGTGCTTTGTCTAATATTACCTAATACTTGCGATTGTCTTAAAATAATATGTACATATTTTTTTATACCTAATTCCCTTTCCACACAAACTTTTGAAATGAAGTGACTACATAATAAATAATATTCTATGAAGAAAATCTGCTCATAGAAAGCCGATATTATTTCTTTTTTAAAATCGTTTTAATGTTAAACTCCTAACCACGAACCGCCACTGCATATAAATCAAATAGTTTGGTATGTTTTTTTTTTTTTTTTACAGTACACAGTACACTTGAGGGAAATTATTTCCCTCAGGACCTATATCATCTTTGGGGATGCTGGGTGGAGGGTCTTTTAGATGATAGGAAGGAGTGAGCCTGGGTCTTAAAGAGACCCATGTTGTAGAAGGGTGGAAATACAGAGGCCGGCAGATCATTCCACAACCGAGCTGTTGAACACAAGAATGAGTCATAGAAGTGACCCATTCTCATGTGACAAATTTCAACCATGTACAAATGTTGGGCGCGCATTTGGCGTGTTTCCCGACTGTGCACCAGTGCCGAAGGGATCAATGATGCTAGTTCCTCAGAGCATCTTCCATTAAATTTTTTTTTATTTTTTTATATGAATACCTCACAAGAGTCCCAACTGCTCCCAACCGTCTGGAGCCAGTGAGACTATGGCATCCCCAATTGGGGAATATTATGAGGCTGAAGGTATTGGGGAGGGGAGGGAGAAGGGGAAGAGGAAGGTGGGGAAATACCTGGCTGTTCAGATCTGGTCACCAAACACGGCTAAAAGCCATTTCAAGCAACGTTTCAATTCTGAATGGTGAGATAACTGCACCAGGGCGATACTTTGAAGTATCTTCCATACTGCGACACGTGCGCAAATATACTCTATATTATTTTAAATGAATTGGTAGCGGGCTTTTTCTTTGAGTAATTAAATAAAATTCGCCGCCAAGTTTGAGAACCCGACCTTCAGTTCGTGGTCCGAGCGCGCCCTCGACCATGAATGCCGGTAGAACAAGCACAGCATCCCCACCTGACGTCTGTGCTCCAAAAATTGCAATTTGCAGTTTCTGCACAGAGCCAAGGGTTTTTTCAGATATTTTGAGGCTTCCGACCAGAGGTGGCTGCCAAATTCTACAGTGGGGTAGAGGTGAGTAAAAAAACGTAAAACCGTTTTTATGAAAGCGTTTAAGTTAGGAAACGGTTGCAACCGTTTCGAGGATTTTAGAAAAACCGTTTAAAAAAATCTGTAACTACTTCTGCAATAAACCCGTGCGAAATGATTCCAGTAGAGGATAATTCGCTTGAGAATTACGCAAGAAACATTTAAAACAGCGCCCCGCAACATTTACTAAACTCGTAACCGCCGTAAACCGTTCAAAACGAACGCTTTCGCGTGAAACGCTTTTTCCCGACACCCCGTTTCTGACCGTTGCGGGAAAACGCTTTAAAAAATGTAACGCCTCCCGCAACGCCGGCCCGCAACGCTAAACGCGAAATGCCGTAACCCGTTACACATAACGCTTTCTTGTAAAACGCTTTCTCGTGAAACGCTTATTCGAAAAACGGCTTCGAAAAAAATTAAACGCCCGACTGCAACGCCATGCGATATTTGCCGTGACCCGTTTCAAACAAACGCTTTCGCCGCATCGTTCACCGCGAAATGTTGTGGTTTAATAATCACGATAGAATGGTTTCCAACGTTTTCGAGTTTGGGAGCTACTTTTTACCTTCATTTTTCGTGGACATCAACTTCTAAAAATAATTTTATAAGGATTTTAGCTGTTTTTTTGTTGTTTTAGTATTTCGGAACTGCAAATAAGTACGAATCTAGCAAAATTAATTTGTTCTACAACCATGGTATTATTTTTATCTTTCATGGTTATAAATTTAAATTATGGGAATGATAACTATTTTCTCCGTAATTGTTAAGATTAAGAAAGGACTCTTTGATGTTTTGGGCACGTTGAGCGGATGACCGAAGAGAGATATAAAGAGCATATATGACGTGGAAGACAATGGTATAAGAAGTCGGGGACACCCGAAGAATATATGACATAATCAAGTGAATCAAATACATACTAATAATAATAACAATAATAGTTGGATGATTTGTATAGCGCCGTTTTTGTGAAAAATCACCTCAAGGGCGCTGAAAAACGGCAAAAATAGAGGTAATATAAGAATAGGAAGTAATATTTGTACAGCGCCCCTGAGGTGATTTCTCACAAAAGCGGCGCTATAAAAGTCATCCGATTATTATTATACTGGAGTCGGTTATAATACGATATATGAATGTGAATGAAGCAAGGAGTCTATACCGAGACAAAGTTGTGTGGCGGTCTATCCTCTCTGCCTATCCCTGCTGTGCAAAAGCATGATGGTTAATTAGTTCTCGTAGTTATAAATGCCGTATATTCGCGTATAAGATCAGCCGGGGTATCTCGACTTGAAAGAAGAATGTAAAGTGTTTTTTAGACTAGAAGGAAAAAATAGTGTAATGATTGTAATGTACAGAAACGGCAGACCTGCTAGTGATAAAAAATATATATTCTCAAGCAAACACCGTTCCTTTTGATGCGATCTCTTTTCCTTTCGTGGGTACGTACTTCACCGAGTAAATCCATCTCTGAAGTAAAAAGAGAGTGTTCATGAAATACAATATAATGAACCACCACCAGCTAATGTTAGTAACGTAGAAAAAAGGTTAAACTATTTACCGTAGTGAATTGTGGCTCATTAAGCAAAACGTTCTAATTTTTACTATTCGCCTTTACTTAATCTGGCTAGGTAATTCAAACCCGAATGTTTACAAAAAAGCCGACAGATCTGTTTATGGCTTGTCTCAAGTAAGTAATAATAATAAAATGTGGCAGATAATTAATATTATCTTTCCAAAAAGGGCCCAAGCATTTTGGTAATATCAAATATGGCACCGGCAAAATAAAAATCTTCGATTGTTCAGTGCCACATTTTAGGTGACACCGGAATACGCAAGATTGATTATTATTGTTTCGATTTTTAGATCATTCTGGAAGATTCCCTTTTCAATCCATACATGCAGTCATAAAGTATATATTATTTGGGGAGATTTAATATTTGAGCATTTTGTCAGTTTAGTATGCGAAACATTGTCTTAACGCGACATTGACAAGTGCCGTCGTTCCTCGTTCAGTTTTATAATTTGTTGTTATTATTATATCAAGACTATTTTACCGACTTCTATGATGTCGTCGCATAAACGCAGAAAGGTTAGTGTTCTATGGACACATTTCAAAACTGTTGGGGATGATTTGGCCTCATGTAATATATGTAAGACGCGCATTTCATTTAAATCTACTGTGTCTAATTTGAAAATGCACCTAAAGAGAAAACATCCCCTAGTATATTTAACTTTGTTCAATTCGGAAATCTCCGGTCGGCAAAATGTGATTCTTCCGCTGGCTAGAGTGGCTAGTCAAACTATAACCGAAAGTGATCAAACAAGTGTGAGTGCTTCTGAATTATCAGCTCAGTCAGTTGAAAAAACACAGGTCATAGCCAGCACTTCAGGTTTTTCTCTTGGAAAAAAGACACAGCAAAATATTATGTCTTTTATTCCAAAAACATTAGTTCGCGGGAGAAAAAACAAATTGACGATTTGGTTATGGGCCTCTTTATAGAAGATCTTCAACCCTTCAGCATGGTTGAAGATAGTGGTTTCGTCAAATTGATGGCTGGTGTAATTCCTTCATACACTTTACCCAGCAGAAAATACGTGTCAAATAATTTGTTGTCATTGCATTACGATAAATGTGTTATTAAAGTTGTAGACTTGTTAAAAACTGAGGCAACGAGTGTTTGTTTAACTACAGATCTTTGGTCTTCTTCCACGACCGAGAGTTACATGGCTATAACGGCACACTTTTTTACGAAAAATTTTGAACTTCAAACCGTTTTACTGGGTTGTGCCTCTTTTAGCGGGCCCCACATAAGTGTAGAGTTGGCTAAAGAATTAAAAAGGATCGTGGAAAAGTGGGAGTTAGGTGGAAAGGTGCTAGTTGTTGTGTCCGATAATGTATCTAACATCAAGGGTGCTATAAATGACATTCTCAAGTGGAAACACTTTGGCTGTTATGCACATAAAATAAACTTAATCGTTCAAGATGCGTTAAAAATTGTTTCAGATACAACCAATAAATTTAAAACAATCGTTAGACATTTCAAAAAAAAGTAACCTGTCTACTGAAAAATTATTAAAATATCAATTAAATTACGGAGTTGTACAACCAAAGAAGTTACTGCAAGAAGTTCCGACACGATGGAATTCAACATATTATATGTTAAAACGCTTATCGGAGCTTCAAGAACCTGTACAATGTACGATAGCGGTAATTAACAAAAATCTACCGTGTCTTGCACCTGAAGATTGGAAACTGTGCAAGAAATTAATCGAGATTTTGGAACCGTTTGAGCAGGTTACGAAAAACATCAGCGGGGAAAAATACATGACTGGCAGTCTTGTTATTGTTTTAACATCGGGCCTATTGAAAGTTTGTGAAATTTTATCGAAAGAAATTTTAGGTGCACAAGCAAAACAAGTCGTGGCAATATTAATATTAGGAATAAATGATAGATTCAACGACATTGATCAAAATGAATCCTTAGCATTGTGCACATTATTGGATCCGAGATTCAAAGCGCGTGCATTTAAAAGAACGTCAGCGGCTGAGAATGCTAAGATGAAAGCCATCGATTTAGTCATTGAACTCTTAGATGCAGAAGCGGGAGAAGCTAAGATAATACCACAATATGTTAATATTACCCCCACAAAACGTCCCGAACTATCAATTCTATTTGATTTTGATACCGATTGTGAACACCATAGCATCGCCAGTTCCTCGCATTCCAGAGCATCACGAGAAGTGATAATGTTTTTGGAAGAGCCCCTATTGCCACGACAAAATAATCCATTAGAATGGTGGAGACAAAATCAATATGTGTACCCCAATCTATCCAAAATATTCCGCAACAAATGTAACTTCTTGGCGACGTCAGTTCCCTGTGAGCGAATGTTTTCAAAGACAGGATTAATTTTAAGTGACAGAAGAACAAGATTAAAATCCAAAAAAGTCGAGCAACTGATGTTCTTGAATATTAATAAATTTTGAATCTTTTAAATATTTAACCCAAAAATAAAGTGATGTAATAATAATATAAATGAATGTTGTAGTACTAATATTGAATCTCAG
>JAHDVE020008134.1:0-25796 GCA_022606495.2 Halesus radiatus
AAAATATCCCTATGTTTGAAGAAAGAACAAGCACTAGAGCCCTAAGATAATCACATGTAAAATCTTTTAAAATTCCAATTTGTAAAACCTCTTATCTACTTTTTTTTAAAAATACAATACTATTAAGCTATTCGATTCCCTACCTAGTGACATTAGCAATACGCAAAACAAAAGTTCCCTTAAAAGTAAGATCATCAATCACCCCCAATAAACCTTTTTTAAAAAATTAAATGGAGTTCTACGAATTAAACACAAAAACAATTAATCCAATAAACCTGTCAGCTTCTAATTTTTTGTACCTTTAAATTAGAATAATTTAAAAAAAATGTAATCTATTAATCTATTGTCATCTAAATATCCTAGCTGAACAACCATCCCTGTAAATTGCCCATCTCAACGCAGTCGTTTCACCCCTAGTGAGATGGGCAGTACGTCAGGCGATAACAAATGTTCATAAATAAATAAAGTAAGACATTATTTATAATACCATATTTTATGAAAATATGTAGATAAGGAACTGTATGCTCATTTATTTAGGTGGCCACAACAATCAACGGAAATAAATATTATAATCTACATTTTCAAAATATTCAATCCACAATTCCCACCCGTTCTGTAAAAAGTAAACACAGCTTGCCTTTGGTCATAGTTCAATGTACGACACTGATATGTAAGCACTTTACATGAAATGAATCTGTAATTTTGAGGCAAATAATCATAAAACCTTATCATACTTCTTGGTATACAATAAAAATCGCCATTATAATTTTGTCATTCTCCATTTGTTTCCAAAAACATCGGCATGTTTATACATATTACATCTCTTGATAAAAACTGTACAATTTTTTAGACGGGATAAAAAGACTATTTTTGTTAATTATTATCACTTTGATGCACGAAAAAAAAACAATTATAAGAAAAAGTATCTCTTAACATATGGTGAAAAGAGTTTTCAAGTTGTTTTTTTTATATGTTTGGTTCCCCAATCTATATTTGGACATGATCACACGCCACCGCAAATACGTTTGATATATGCAAATACGTAGTACAAATAATAATTGATTAATCACTTAGTTTTCAGATAGAAACACCGCTAATATGCAAGTACGAGGGCTAGACATAACGGATTTTCTAAAAATGTACGGTTGACAAAGAAAAGAAAAATCATAAATCGTGTCTCTGATTGTCTTATAATCGTAACAAACCATTGATTTTTTACTAGAAAGATAATTCTGTACTTTACATTTGTGTACAGTCTGACATTTACAAGTAGGCATAAATTGAGGGCACCGCGATAGTTTAAAAGGCTTTAAATGACAACACCAAGATGCTCATAGGAAAAATAAAAGTTAAAAAAGCACGTTTTTTTACTTTAACCAAACGGTGTTCAGAAATTAGTGGTACTTCCGAAAGGAGCTGATTCTACATCATGTTCTAAGACAATTTTATATTTAACCTTTTATTTTTTAATGCTTTGCAAGAAAGATAATTACATGGAGAGGAGATTTTTTGTATTTACAAAATGTATGTATCAAAATACCCCTCGTATTAGATGTTAAATCTAAATAAAACTAAATCTAATTCACATGTCAAAATTATAAACTAAAAGCTTTGTGGTGTTTTGGATTGTTTCAAATTCCAATGTAAATATGTAGAACGAATTTCAAAGACAAATTTAGTAGCTTTGTGGTGTTTTCGATTATTTCAAATTCCAATTTAAATGTGTAGAACGAATTTCAAAGACAAATTTAGTAGCTTTGTGGTGTTTTCGATTATTTCAAATTCCAATTTAAATGTGTAGAACGAATTTCAAAGACAAATTTAGTAGCTTTGTGGTGTTTTCGATTATTTCAAATTCCAATTTAAATGTGTAGAACGAATTTCAAAGTGATTAGTAGCTTTGTGGTGTTTTCGATTATTTCAAATTCCAATTTAAATGTGTAGAACGAATTTCAAAGACAAATTTAGTAGCTTTGTGGTGTTTTCGATTATTTCAAATTCCAATTTAAATGTGTAGAACGAATTTCAAAGACAAATTTAGTAGCTTTGTGGTGTTTTCGATTATTTCAAATTCCAATGTAAATGTGTAGAACGAATTTCAAAGACAAGTTTAGTAACTTTGTGGTACCACCGAAATGAAATAAAAAATAGTTCCACTTTATTAAACATCTGCCAAGTTATACTTCCTTGTACGTAAGCTAGTACCTACTAACAAATTTGAATGATTTGAGGAATATCACGAACATGAGCCAAATAAGCAATAAAGTTATTACTTTAAAGCGAAAAAAATAATATGTTCATTAAACCTCTTTTTACAAAGTGCCTCGAATATTTTTCTACCGCAAGAAAATATTGTGCGCGCGTTTTCTTTCGCATTGTTTATCTGATCGTAACAAAGGGTACTACACATTCAAGAAACTACAATGAACCTGACCTTTGTGGAAAACAAAATGGCGGTAAACAATGGCCGATTCCCGCCCAAAAGCGATATTGTCATCGGATAATGCATAATGGATGCATAGTGAAATGTGAGAATATTAGATAGCTCGCTAAACATGCGATACTTGTTGTTGACTATTGACTTAGCAACCAATTACACAATCGGCTCGGGTAAATGCAAGTAAAGTGACAGAAACACGTCTAAGAAGACCTTTCGAAAGATGATAATCCATGAGCTTAATGTATTCCTCAAACAACATTGCTATTAACCCTAGATTAAAGAGCAAACGAATGAGTAAATAACAAGTCACAAATATCCGTTGAAATATACAAATGGAGTAAACATCGGTGTTCGAAATATGGGTAACAACATGCGGCCAATCGGCATCATAGAGATACCATGGGCTTCAGTCGATTACAAGCACTGGCCGGGTATGCATCTCCAATGATAACTGCAAAATGCCTACACGATTAGATATGTCGTTCTGGGAAAGATAGAAAAAGTAATGGTGTGAGCTTTCATTGGATTTAGCATAACCAATATTTGTGCAAATTGACTTTTTTAATGATAAAAAAACTCAATGAGCAAATTACGCAGGCACTCCGGTAACTCAAATGATCCAGGCCGCGGTGGGCAGCGGCTAGGCGTTCGCAACGTGGCAACTCGAGTTCGTTCGCGGTCGGAAGGATTCAGTCGACATCGACAGCCGCCTCTCCTCCCTCCCTATTTCACGCGTGGGAACAATATTTTCCACTGATTTTGCAACGAACATAGACTCTATGTATATGCCTCAATGCAAATATTACCCTTTGTTCATTGCGAATGATATTAGTGTCGTAAAAGATAAGTTACGAGTGAAGCAGTCTTCTTATGAAGCTATTTCCTTTTTACTCGGGTCTCTGAATCGTGCCCCAGTGCAATTTTCCCCGAAGAACCAAGATCCGCCACTTCTGATAGGCTTACAGCGTGTGGAGTGCATAGCCTTAATATAAAGAAAGGTTTCAATAGCCAGACACCTTCCTCTTTTCCTTCCTAAAACTTACTTTCTTCAGTCTCGTAACATAGCCCATAGGGATGCCATAGTTTAAGTAGCTGCAAGCAGATGGGATTCTTGCGCAGTGTCCCATAAAAAGACAAACAGTAGATAACTTATTTTGAATGCCTAGCTGTTCCAAATCAATAAATTAGTACGGCTATCCGAGTATTTGTCGCCCACATCTACATCTCGAGAATTACTACCGTTTTCCTCTTGCTCAGTCCGTGTCTCCACGTTTCCACACCGTACATGTAAATATAAGAAAAATCAGTGCTAATTGGATTATCATTTTATTAATCGTTATGTTTCCACTAAACACTAAATATCTTACACGGGCACGATATTTTTTGTAAAGATTACAACAACAAGAAACTCGACAAAATGAGGAAATAATTAGTTTTCTTTTATTCGTTTCTCTGACAACTTTTTTATCTTGATTTCGAAATCCAAATTTCATTTGAAGAAGGTGATAAATTGATACTGGTTTAATTGGAAAAAATGGAACTGCATTTGAGCAAATCTTCTTAAAAAAATGTTAGTAACGATTCTGGCATTTAAAAGAAAAAAAAACTTGTGATAGAAGTGGCGCAAAGCTCGTAATATATCTTTGTTGGTCGTAAATCATGAAATTTACTATGTTGTGTTACGTTATATAACGTTGAATGTGTCTAGGAAAATAACGTCTTCTTTGTGTGAATACATTATTATCGTAAATTTATAAAACTTGGTTGCAGATATGTTAAGAACATAATCCAAATCTCTTACTACGGAATGATGTTGAAAGGACAGATTTCAATGTAGGTACTATGAATACATAAAAATCACCCATAATTTAACAAGCCTTCATTTTGATATGCTTGGTCTAACCCTAAGTGACCAGCTCAGGTATGGGGGCTCCATCGAAGCCTCTCAGCAGCTGGGTGTACTGTACAGAGCCCGCAGACACTTTAATAGTACACAACTGCTGACCTTGAACAAATCGCAAGTGTAGAATTTGGCCCCGGGAGCCCCCAAAATATCTGAAAAACACCCTTGACGGGAGGTCCGTTTGATAGATTCGCCTACGTTAAAAACGGATCGCAATCTTTTGAGCACATACGTCATCTTGGAATCCTACCCTTGTTCCACCGACATTTCAATGGAAGATGATCTAAGTACCTAGCGTCATTGATTCTTTGGGCACCGGTTCATAGTCGCGAAACACGCCAAACACGCGCCCAACATTTGTAAACGGTTGACACTTGTCACATGAAAACGGTTCGCTGCTACGACTCTTTCTTGTGTTCAACAGCTCGGCTGTGGAATGGTCTGCCGGTCTCTGTGTTCCCTCCATCTTACAACATGTGTCTCTTCAAGACCCAGGTTCACTCCTTTCTATCCTTCATTACCAAAGATGACATCGGCCTCGAGGGAAATAATTAACACGGTCTCCTAACTCAAAAAAAGCTAAATCCCTAAAAACGTCATGCGTTAAAATCTTTACGGTAGGTAACGTATACCTTACTGTACATTTTTGATAGTACGTATAAAGTTTTCTCGTATTTTCAAGTTCATCTGGAGTATAGTGATATTAGAAATACTCTATGAGTTAAAAAAAGTATACATAAAGCTCTGCTCAGCGGTACCTTGATGTGGTGATGAAAATTTTCAATTTGACTGGAAACGAGAAAAATATTACCCCAAGGAGGGGTTCCAATTTTACATGAAATTCTCAATTTCTGTAATAAAAATCACCAACATCTCATTACTTCGAAGACAAACAACCTGATAAAGGTGCCACAGAAGGAGAAGGAATAAAAGTCTGGCAAGACAATGGAAAAGGGAAGCTGACAAAGAACGAACAAAAATAAACCCGAGGACGGTCAGTGCTCCTGGTGTAAGTATTAAAACATTTTGAATAAGGAACTCCAGTGAAAAATATAATGGCTTTAAAAATATATATTCACATGGATCAACAAACGCCGACTCTGAATATACAACTTTCATTATATACAATTATATGTAGAATTTATAAATCTTTATTTAAAAGTCAATAAAAATCATCTCATGTTACCGTGTTATGTTGTTAACATCGCATTTGGAACATCTGACGTCACCTGCGCATTCTGTCTTTGGATTAGTATGAAAAAATTTATTTTTCGATTTTGTTTTGTATTTTAAATATGCATTTTTTTCGTTTTGGCAAAATTTAAACTTAATTTCTATGACTTTAAGGTCTATAATTGTTGTTTAATAAAAACAACTATTATTAATGAAGGAAATTAGAACATTCATGAGCAAACCAATTATCAATACGGATATTATGATAATGTTAATGCTCAATGCTATTATTATTCTTTGAGTTAAAATTTCTAAAAAGGTACATAATTTTATTACTTATGGTTTACCGTGTATAGAAAATAAAAATATATACGGTAAAGCTTATCCATGATTTGAAATTTGACATTCTAACCTCAAAACTGATCAAAACCGACCGGCTATAGATTTGGAGCGTTTTGGCGAGCTTTCAAAATTTGAAATTTTGTAAATTATTTTAAATATGACAACTAACTTTAGAAAAAATACTAAATATACTGGTATTTAAGATTGAACGTGAATGAATGAACCTAACAACCAGAAGAGATATAATATGACTTACAAAAAGAATTACTGCAACAAATTTCATGGATTAAACTGCTCAGTAAATAATCAGATAACTAACTAACTAACTAACTAACCATCACGCCGTTTCCCCGCAGGGGTAGGCAGAGAGGTCGGACCGCCAAACAACTCGATCTTGGCATACACTTCTTGCTTCATTCACATTCATACAACGCCTCATACATTCTCTTCTGTTATTCCGACTTCTGACATGGCCCGACTCGAGTATTTGATTCACTTGATCGTGCCATGTCTTCTCGGGCGTCCCCAGGCTCTTCTTCCATTCACATTCGCGTCATATATTCTCCTTACACTCCTCTCTTCGTTCATTCGCTCTACATGCCCAAACCATCTAAGCGTCCCTTTCTTAATCTTGCTCACTACGCTTACATCAGCCTTGCATTCTTTACGAATCTCAACTCTTGTGTCAATTTGTTAAACATCACATATGTAAATGATGTTAAGCAATACGTTTAAGGGGTACAGGTTTTATGTATTCTGCAAAATAATGTCAATCTTCATAATAACATACTCTCATGATGTTGGCATTTAACGTTTAAATATCTGTTATTAAGTTTAATGATTCTGCAACAAAAATAAGCGAGTACAGTGTGTGCTCCACTAGAGTGTGTAGGTACCTCCTATTAAGGCTTAGGCCGAACCTGTAAACCTGAAGTAGCCAAGTGCACTCCGACATTTCTGGACGGCTAACTGTATAAACGGCATATCATATTAATTATCATGATTAAATAAGTAAAGTTGTTGTTTCTAATGCGGGTTTAAAAGTAAACAAGTAATGATTTTTTCGATTAAAAACCTTTGTAATTTTTTTACAATTATTTATTTTCGACCGGACACGACTCTCCTCTAATATATCCAGTATAGTGTAACTTTACTTGTATGCATTAATAGTATCTAACATATGAATGTAAATAAAAAAATGTTTACATTCATGAATTAGATACTATAATAACTTAAGAAGAAGGTTTTTTGGGTAGAATATTAAAAAAAAATGGAAAACACAAGTAGGTACGTAGTAAAGAACTTTTTTATTTGAATATGTTTTGAAAAAATATTTGTTTGTAATGAAATAAAAATTTTATGTTTTTTCGATTCTTTGTTTGGGCACAATTATGTTGGTTCTGTATCTGTTTGTGCATAATTAGATAAAGAATAGGTGATTTTTCACAAAAACGGCGCTATACAAGTAATCCAATTATTATTATTATTATTATTATTATTATTAAACGTCAAGTAAGAATTCACATCTTCATAACTTTATTCCAAAAAAAATCTCGATCGAGGCCGGGTACACATCAGCCACTTATAAATATAAATGCAATATTTTAAATCACTCCATAAAAATCAAGAAATAAAATTAATTTTACAAGTAGTAAAATATTCGTCTCCGGTAAAGTTTAATTATGTGGCTTGGGGGGTTTTACCTGTTTATAGTCGATATCATTTTTGCTTTTCCAATATCTTCTTAACGTTTGTAAATTTTGTTTGGCCAATATCTTACCAACTATAACTTTTAATTTATTTTTTATAACTTACTGAAGTTTGTAAACCTCATTGTAATATTTAATCATTGAAGAAGATAACATTAACACATCCCAAATGAACTACGAGACTCTATTCCGATTGAAATTGTGTTCGGGTAGAACTTTGCGATCATCATAAGGATAGCAGCCAATAATATCAGATTTTAAAATGAAGGATAATACTAACAAGTCTTGAAGTTGAAGTATGATATCGTTGTAGATGGCGTAAATTGAACTGGTCTCATTAGCCAAGTTGGTTAAGCGGTTACCCCGGATAGGTAGAGATCCTGGGTTCTAGTCCCAGATGCGACTGAAATCTTTTTATTTTCTGTTGTTTTTTCCTTTTCGTGGTTCATTTGGGATGTGTTAATATTATCTTCTTCTATGATTAAATATTACTTTTAAATCGACATATAGTAACTCAACGTCTTTGTATGCAAAATGACAAGTTATACAGGTACTATTAAAATTTAGCAAAGTATTAAATTCACATTTTTATAAATTTATAAAAAATACGATTTCACTATATCTCGAACGCTAAGTTAAACAGTTAAATGAATTAAAGTATCAGTTTCTTTTTAAAATCTTATTTTAGGAAGTTAGTAAGTGAGTAAGTTATATATACAAAACTTCGCAACTTGGGAAATTCCATTACAACTTTGAAGTCAATTTAATTAATCAATTCCAAGAAAGATTTAAACAGTAATTAAAAACGATTATTTTAATTTGAATAAAAACAATTAATTAAGAGAAACTCTAAGCAACTTAAAAAATAAAGCGTTAACAAAGATTTAAATGGCATGATTCGCTAAGAAAATAGTGTCAGATGTTTGTAGAAAGATAAATAAAACTTGTTTTGAGAAATTTAATTTGTTTATGTATCCTTTATCTACGAAATATAATCATATGTTGCATTTGTCAACCCACAATTTCAACATAATTAAATAGAATAATCGCTATTTTATGAATGAGTTGACTACTTGCGAGGGCAATAAGATTTCAAGGAGTCAAGAATATTTATTAGTGGATATAAATGGAGATTATTCTCAAAAAACTAATTAAAAGAGAACTTAAGAAAAAAAAGGTTTACAATACATGCACAAAAAACACGTAGTAGGATTAAATTCAGAGAGGTATATAATTTTATTTTACTGGTAGTTAAAACGTTTGCATCGACTTAACAATATCGTTACAACTTGTGTCGACATTAAATCCTGTTTATTTCCATCCCCTCTGTCTCCGCCCAAATTCCATCTTATACCCTCCATTACCTTAGTGAGCGAGCTTAAATATAAGCTTGCTATCAGCAAGTGCTGCTAGCACATAAAACACAGTGTACAATTCTTTGAAATAAAAATAAATAAAAGACCCATAGTAGCAATAGGCAGCCCGCTCACTGGGTAGAGAAGATTATCTCCACATTTATGCACCTCTAACCAAAGTTGACACAGGAAGAGGGAGAAATGTTTCCTAGCACTGTACACAAAAAAAACATTAAGATATATATATATATTTATTTCCAAAAAAATTAATCGAATGTCTAAAACAGCCCTGGCCAACCCGCGGCCCTCGGGCCGCATGCGGCCCGCTGCGCCCATACGTGCGGCCCGCGGTCATTTATGAAGAAATATATATTTTTTAAGTATCGGGTACTTCAGAATGTCTTTAAAATCACATTTAAGTTATTAAAACCAGTATTTTAAAAAAAAATGTCATTATTTTTGTATAATGTCTGTATGAGCGGCCCTTGGAAAATTTTAGGTCGTCAATGCGGCCCGGGGTGCTTTTTGGGTTGGCCAGGGCTGGTCTAAAATAACACTCAAAATCACTTGACTTGATATGAGATGATTTTATATCGAGTTGCATAGAATGCGATCTACCCGTGTTGAAAAATATTTATTATTATAACGTGAGAAACTTAGAGGTGAAGTTTTGTGACTTCAAGATGAAATTTGAAGATCTAATTTAGTAAAAAAATAAATTATCTGTAAACACCGGTGTTTTGTATGAAGAGTGTGATTATTGTAGATTTAAGGTTTCAAAGGAACAGATTTAATGACATTTCTTAAATTTAAAAAAGAATATTTTTATTTTCCGCCTACATAATTGACGAGTTTGAAACGGGCAATAAAATTGTTAATCATATTTTATTATTACCATCGTCGGGTGATTTCTGATTTCCGAAATGAACATTTTTTTGAAAAGTTCAATGTGGGTTATTCGATACGAGGTGTATTCCCAGATCCATTAACATCGTTTTCACAGAGATTATTTAGAAAATTGATTCTGTCACACTCTTTGCCCGAATTCCATCAGAATGGTGTTTTCTCAGTTTTTATTCTTTCAGCGAATTACGTTTGTTCTTCAATTCTCGATCAAACCAATCTTAATTGAAAACAGACAATAAGAACTAGTTTAACACTTATTTTACGGTGCCAAATTATAACGACTTCGAGTTACCCCATACAAATTCATAACAATATTGCTTTTTATGGCAAAAATAATAATACAATTCATCAACAGTTATTAATTATGGTTGATTATTCTGCAAAATACATCTTAGAGTTATAAAAATAATATTAAATATTAATACGTTAGGAGCAAAAATTTTGTGTGTCTGGCACCGTAAGGGGACAGTGATAATTGAACCACAAGAATAAAAAGCATCCCTTAATATGAGGTAGGTACCCCAAAACAAATCAATTTTTCAAGTATTTTGTGATAATTTTGATTAGAAAGAGATCTTCCAGCTTCTGGTGAGTGACAACGGTCAAAAAAAACTGTGATATTTGAAAGAGAATTATGTTCAATGTTGAACTCCAGAAGACTGATAGAAGAAGAAATGGAATTAATTGTTAATTAATTTAACCTGAAGTGCATTGTCGAACAAAATAGATGAATTATGGAAACATTTTCAAACATATCCAAAAATACAAAAATCCGAAGGGTTTACAGATATGTATTTGAATAATCGAAGAGTTTTCCACCATTTGAAGTTTACTGTACAGATTATTATAATTTTAAGAGAATTATGCCCGGAAAATCATTTCGATATTTTCTTTGGGGGTGGAAATTTAATTCCAAATATAAAATACGAAAAAAAACAATAATTATTTATGTGGCCATATCTTTGAAGTAGTTCCATGTAAGTGGCCTTCAATGTCAAGAAAGCATAATAAAGATTCTGTTAGAAATTAAGCAATGCACATTTACACAATGATGCACTGTGATAAACATTAGAAACATACTATTATTATAAACTGCACTGTCACTCTCGAATTAAAACGTTCGCAACACGGCACCAAATAAGCAATTACCAAAATAACAATTACAACACGAGTCCAATTAACGCAACATTAGCTTAAAAAATAAAAGTCCACTTTCGATTTTTTCACGAATTAAAAACTATAAGACCGATGGGTAAGACGCGAGTCTGTTTGGTCAACAAGTGTCTTTTTGCAGGTCTCTCCGCCAACTGAGTGCCTCGCCGGCACTTGACTCCGACCCGCTTCCATAGTCCGTTCATTCATCGGGTGCACTTCACGATATAATAACTATATTCTCGCAATCGGGAGCTTCCGACAGGCGACACCGCGGCGCTATAATCGTTCGAAAGGTGTGACGGCCGAAATAACGATACATATTTAATGTCACTTCTCTGACACGCTCCGGGTGTCTTTCTCCTGCTAATTACGACATGTGAGCTGATTATGCACGTCCAATGTCATGATTGTCCGAAAACGTCATAATTACGGTGATTTTAAGCTTTAAATAGATGTTATATTCGTACGAGCAATGAAATCATTTCACTTTTTTTAATTATCCAATCGTCGAAAACGGATTATCATGCAAACATATTAAAAGAATGTTAATGAGATGTGTATTTTGATAACAATGTCTGCGGGAATTTTAAATAACGATTGGATTTTAAATAACGGTGGGCACATTGGAAATTCAGCCAAGTAATTAAAACATATCTACTACGAAAATATTATTTGTAACAAGTGTTGAATATTATTGAAGGTTTAACCCGAGGAATCGCCCTTAAATATACATATATACAAAATCACAAGTTCGATCAACATATGTTTGTAAAGCGGGTAAATGCCAAGTATATTTCCAATAACTGGTAAAGCAATCGCCGCTATTCATATTAAAACGTTCTTTCGGGTATTGACAGTTATAAATTTGCCATTTGACAAAGAGGTTAAGTGACCAGCTTTGCAGTTAACCATCTCGTGCGTCTCACTTTAACTCAACGAACAGACTATTACTGCAGTGGAGTAGGTGAGTTACAGAGTTAACGGACCGCGAGAGATCCATTTTTAACTCTAAAACTTGATAAACCAGAACTTAAGTACGACAAACAGGCCGACAGTAATCAGGCACCAACACAAAATGTTTAAGTATGTTTAAACCAAAAGTTTCATCGCAATAGAGATGCTTGTCATTTTCTGTTCAGTGGCACTATTTTATATTCAAGATTAATCAAAATCAGGTCAATGCAGGTAAAGCTCAAAATGAATGATTCTTCGAGTATGTTAAAGATAAGTGATAAAATCGAGTGTATAAAATAGAAACACTCAACCAAAAGGTTCTAATCATCATTATGAACATGATAAAAGAGTTAATCGAATGATTTCATTATTTTTATTAGAAAACCTTCAGTACATCTATAAAGTTGTATGATATGAACTTGAGAGACTAGATCGCGTAATTAGTAAAGCAACTTGGCCCATTAGCAAAGTGTGCAATTACGATACAGAAAAATTAAATAGTTCTAAGTTAACCGTAAGTTCCTTTTTGTTGAGTGAGTTACGAGTTGGAGTGTGCGGGAATGTCTGAAAACTGACTTGATCAAGTTAGTTTGGAGTTAACTAGAGAACTTAACTGGACCGCCGCGGGTGAGCGGTCCAGTAGATGCTGTCGTGCCGGGATAACTGGGTCAGTATGGGAACAAGAAGCCGAGCGTTATTACCGGTCTTCCAACGTTTAAATTTGTATGTAAAATTGTCGGATTCGCGCAAATGATAAGGCAAACTTGTAATTCCAGGTTAACACTAATCACTAATCAACTATTATAACATTTTGACTTGTTTAATAACTAAGGCAAGATTCTTGTTCATCACCCAATTTCGCAGAGGATGGAACGTCATGCAACTATATCATAGCTCACACTCCAGACATTTTATATATTTATATGTACTTACTTTATATGTACTTACTTCGATCCACACTTTTATGTTATTTCGTACTTTTCTGGTAGCATAAACAAATTGACTAAGATCACGGAAATCACTTCAAAAAACCCTTTATGAGCATTATTCAAATTGTAATTTAAATTATTACGCTATAATTATGAAATCACAATTGCAAAGCATTCAATTCATACTAATTTAGTTTCTGAATAATTGTCTTTATCAGTGCTACAGTGGGGATATTTTGCACTCTGGGACGGAGAGCAAATCCACTCTAAATATTGGAAAACCTTGTTTAAATTCGATAAGTATTCTGTATAAATATACAATACACATATGTAGCTACTGCTGCCGCCATTGATCATCTTTAAAGCTAAGAAACTAATCATAAAGATTATACTAAAACTACCGATCACCAGCAGTTCAGACGAAATCTTTAGGAGAATCTGTGTTTTAGATATTAGGCAATTTTATACCAAAAATATACTTACATATCTCTTTAAACACAGAACTCTTTTTGACAATGTCCAAACTGTAACGATAACGATAACTATATGTAACGATACTATATCTAAAGGGCATTATCTCTTACTTATCCCTTTCACTAAAACAACATTTGGCCAAAGAAATTTTAGATACTTTGCAACAAATCTAAATAATGTACTTCAACTGGCCATTAAACTGAACACAAATTACGATAAATATAAAATGGATACAAAGATTTGGATCACTAGCCAAGACAGATCAAAATTCAATAATTTTTTTTAAAACATCCTAATAAATATGATACAATGTTCAATTGACGCTTCAAACTTTTTACCATAACATTATTCTGTAAATTGAAAACTTTGCAAATTCTGGAAACTTTGTAAACTGTAAACTTTGCATTCTCTGAACGCAGGTTCTTCTAGTGAAACAGGCACAGTAACATAACCCTTTTATTACATTACGATTGTATAGATGAATAAATAAATAAATACATTTGTTCGCCCAAATCTGTATTAGACCGTGCAATCTCTAGGTTCAGAGCAACGGTGTTTACCACTCTGCCACGGGAGTCGTCAATGATCGTCAAAGGCAATGGAGACATCTATTAGAATCTTAAATAATATACCATACCTAACGTGCAAACAAAGGGAACGCATTTTACCCTCAAAAGAACGAGATGCAAAAAAGCCTTAGTGATCTAGGAGTATGTGGGTGTGGGGGCTCACCTGATGTCGGGGGTGGAGTCCACGAGTAGCCTGACGCAGTCGAGGCAGCCCCGGGCGGCCGCGTAGTGCAGCGCTAGCGCTCCGTTGCGCGCGCGCTGGGGGCCCCGCGCGGGAGCCATGGCGGCCCCCAAGCCAGATCCGCTGCAGTATCTACAGAAAATAATAGAAAATGAGAACTTGGTGACAGTTCAAATAATGTTATTTGTTATACACATTTAGATTTAAGAACTGATTTGTTGCTCATTGGTGGTTAAAAAAAGAACCAACGAATGAGCAACCCTTTTAATATTGGTAACCACAAAATCGCCGCCTTAGACTTGACAATTCTTCTTGTGTAGCTTCCTAATTGCTGAGGCTCCTCCACTCCTCGCGAACCTGCGCTGCATGGCGAGCTGCGGACACCGACGTTCCGGACTCCTGCAAAATTTGGTCACCCCAACGCATCGGTGACCTTCCTCCGCTTTTCCTGCCTTCCACATTACCATTGATCATGATCCTCTTCAGGATGAAGTTCTCAGTTTGGCGAGCAACATGTCCAGAGTATCTGATGAGTCGCTGTAGGCAGACAGTTGATAGTCTATTGTGGATGACAAGCTCTTCCAGAATTGATATATTTATGTGACTGGGTGTCCGTGGAATCCTGAGAATTTTCCTAAAGCACCACATTTTAAAGGCGTCTAACCGCTTCCTTACGCTGGCTCTAAGTGTCCATGTTTGCACACCGTAAAGAAATATGCGGAAAATTCGCGGAAAAATCATTCAGAATGTATATTTCCACATTCGTGTATTTACAGATACTCTCAAACTATGTGATTCTTGTCAAACTATGTGATTCTTGTCAAACTATGTGATTCTTGTCAAACTATGTGATTCTTGTCAAACTATGTGATTCTTGTCAAACTATGTGATTCTTGTCAAACTATGTGATTCTTGTCAAGCTATTTGATTCTTGTCAAACTATGTGATTCTTGTCAAACTATGTGATTTCTAAGATAAAATGACGTTCAAGCACATTATTATTAAAACATTAAAAGAAAGAAAAACATTCCCTGGTTACGAATAACCTGAAAATATTTGAAAATCTAGTATGAGATCTATCTTCTATCTTCCATCACAGTAAGCGGAAGATGTTGCTTGTGTTATGCCAGCCGAGCAATTGAACTCTGACGCCAACTCGGCCACTGGGCGGTCTATATTATTGAATGTGTTACCATCGCGACTAAGGGAAATTTTCTTCGATGGTACATTTCTGTCGAGGCTTCTATTTCTTTAGATTAACCTGCGCTTTGTAGGTATTGAACTGTCAAGGAGAAAATGAGTATAAAAACAATAAACCTACAACATGATGTCTCACTTTATCCTACGACAGATAGATGGATATTTAAAACTGCATGATGGAAGGAAGGATCATTGAACTGAAAATAGTAGCAATTAGTTTTTGTGAGAAATTCAAACAGATTTTTTTCTACAGTTTTCGTACTTAAAATAATTTTCAAAGTTTCAATTTTTCAAAGTTCGCCAAAACGCTCCTATGGCCGGTCGGTTTTAAGATTAGAATGTCAAATGTCAAAACAAGGATGAGCTATACCATACATAATTTTATATTCTATTCATAGTAAACCATAACTAAACATAAGTAATAACATTATGTACCTTTTTAGAAACTTTACCCCAAAGAATAATAATAGTATTGAGCAATAACATTAATAATGATAATTGGTTTACTCATGAATACTTTAATTTATGTCATCAATATATTTTTTTCTTAATATTGAACAACAATTAAAGAGATAAAGTCATCCAAATAAAGATTAAATTTCGCCAAAACTAAAAAAATACAAAACAAAATCGAAAAATAAAAATTTCCATACTAATCTACAAACAAAATGCGCACATGACGTCAGATGTTCCAAATGCAATGGTACCAACATAACAAGGTGTTTTGATGAGATGATTTTTTAATCACTTTTAAATAACGATTTATAAATTCTACGTATAATTAATTATACATAATCAAAGTTATACATTAAGAATCGTCATTTGCTGATCTACTCGTATATGGATATATATTTTTATAGCCATAATATTTTTAATTGGATTTCCTTATTCAAATCAAGTCCCGGACCTGCAAAGAAACCGCCACACATTCCCATTGTGTATCGTATCATTGTACCCAAGTATTAAGCCAAAGAATTTCTAGATTGAATGACTGCTATTTTGTCATTGTGAAACCATCTCAGATATCGGCTTACGAAATCGTAATTACTAAGAAGATTTCGAATTCGAGCTACATACAAAAATGCACAAATTATCATATTTATTTAGTAACCGATGAAAACTCTGTTAAAAAAAATAGAGAAAGCACCAACTCTCGCTGAGAATATAGAAGAAAATATTAAAGAAAACAAAAAAAAACTGTATACGCTAAAACAATACATTTTTCTGAAATATTTTAATTTTGCCTGTTTAAATAATGTTTTTTTTTTTATCGAATGACATAGATTAATGGGTAGTCGTGTGGCGTAAGAAATCGCAAATTTAAAACAGTTTCTATTATTTTGCAGAGATTTATTAACTTTAAAAATATATATATATACTATACCAGACATCATCAGAGCTGGGCTAGGGCATTTTGGTACCCGTAATACAATAGGAAGTTGGTAAAACGCTATCCTCTTGTTTTAAATTTGAGTTTAGTTTTGCTTTCTAAAATGCTGATTTTTGTCGTTATCCATTACGTATTTATTATAGTGTGTACGTCCCATTTGAGCTTTTACGTATTTTATTTTAAAATTAAAATTACAGTAGTGACACAGGTGCAAAACACATCACAGTAGGTACATAGATAGAATAGATAGCCTTCACGAAATACAACAACTAAATATTAATGTCTCAACAACAAATTCAACAATAAAATCGTGTAAGTGCAAACATATACTTTGTAACAAAGGCGAATATACAAAATACACAGACGCTAACATAATCACAGAACCAAACGTGATTATTGTAAATGTTTATCTAAAACATGAACGTACACGATAACTGTGTGCGCTCGTTGCGTGATTTTAGCGCCCTTAACCCTTTCGTATTTAGAGTGAATAAAAATTGACGGTTTCCTATTTCTCCAATTTCTGGCATTACGGACATTGCACACTATTATTTTCAATGGATTTTAGCAACTCGTTCAGGCGGTAACCATTTCCATATTTTAAAAGGTTATATTTGTGTTTTATTTCGACTGCTGAACCGATAAAAAAAAAGTAAGTTTTGACAGTATGTTTTCATTGTTTATTGTTTGTGTAAATTTGAATCGATAAAATGCTGTATTTTTGCATACAGTCCGGTAAGGAACAAATATTTCACTCGCTACTGCGGACACTACGCAAAACAGTCCCACAATGGACAGCGAGGCAAACCGTTAACTAACTTTACCGAACTTTACTTTTCTGCGCAGTGTCCGCAGTAGCGAGTTAAATGTCCATTCCGTACCGGATCATCAGATAGCGGGATAAGTGAAACACGCCTTTACAGGCCTAATTTTACAATGAAAGTAACAATAACTTCAAAAGTATTGAAAAAAAAAACTGCATTAAAAATATTTAAATAATTGTACATCAAATATATCTTATCACTGCCAGTTTTAAATCAGGTCTGAAAGAGTTGAGATTTCAATCTTGGAGCTTCTTCCCTAGTTTCCTACACCCTTCTCCTGGTTCTAAATAATCCGAATACCGAATAAGATTACCTGTTTCTAACATATTTGGATACACAATTGCGCGAAAATGGTTTTAAATCACTTTTTTGCTTGTGTAATAGCTTTTTAAACTTGCTAAACCTCTAATGAATTTAGATTATACATGACATCTTATTTCAGTGCCCCTGAGCGTAGTGTAAAATTATGGCACATATTTTTTTAATCATAATATTTTAAATTGTAAAACAATTATTATAAGTTGTGTTTCAAAACATTTTAGAAATAGAAGAAAATTAAATATTATGTACCTATCAAATTAAGAATCGTGACTCCAGTCTCAGACACAATCCCTCCTTTTTTCTGATAAGGTATACACGACCAAGAATATCCTTTAATGAAATATTTGGTAAAATACTTGTAATGCAACTTATAAGAAATAAAGAAGGTTTAAAAAAATACATTTCATTGAATATTTAATTTAAGGGCATTCTTGGTCGTGTATACCTTATCAGAAAAGAGGAAATCTTATGCATGATGAGGAAGCCACGTACATAACATTTCATTCGCTTTTATTTTGGTGTTTTACTTAAATGTTTCGTATATAAATACGTATACCATGAGCATACTCGTACAGCGAAAAATGGCCAAGCCAAAGTCGTTGTTTTTTGGCAGATGGAGATTGGTGATTTTAGCATGGATAGTTTCACCAGTTAGGATTTTTTTTTAAATTAAAGAATATTCTGACTTGCGAAGCTGTGAGTCTGTGTCTTTGCAAAGTACTTCGGTCTTAGTCTGCCAACGGATAGGGATCGCTACCCGGTTGGTCGAGATTGTGTAGCGGTTCCTGCTGATTCTAGTTGTTCCGTATTGAGAACCAAATAACGTTCCTCATAATACCCATTCTCTCTCCATTTCTCTTAAGATCAGACATGTGTTTTAGAAAGAGAGAACATCAGATCTCACTTTACATCATATTGTAAAAGGGTTAACTTAAGGGTGAGTGGAATAATTTATTATTCCGAAATAATGATAATATTATTACGCAATACGATAAACATGATATTTATAAAGAGAAAAATATGAGTGATATATTTTTAAAACTTACTTAGGTTTAGCATTCATCAAAATCAAATTAGAAATATAATCTTTTTCTGACCGCTCTACGTATGTTTAACAAAATATTTTTAAAAATTGATTATCCTCAAAAAATCCTTTGAACATTTTTCTTCAACGTGATGTCATAAAAATTCAAATAAAAAACAAATGTTTTTTTTTAAATGCGGCTTAAAAAAGTTTCGTAAAGTTTATTAAAAAAAAAACTCAACCAGAGATGATGGCAATTATTTTTCTCCAGTTTTTAAAAGTATTTTGAGATTTTGAAACCACCATTTAATTCAGAAAGGCTGGTTTATAAATCAATGAATTATTTCGCCGTCAGGTACTGCTAATGTTATCTGCTATGCGGTGAGAACTTGAACTAAAGTCGTGTCAGTAAAAAAATATTTATTTTCACTTATAAAGACTAAATTTGTCGCAACTTTCATATCAGTTGGCGGTCTAGTGGTTAGGATAGTGGCCTTCCAAGCGGTTGGTCAGAGTTTAATCCCCGTGCGTATTTTATTTTTATTTTTATTAAAACTTATTTGACGTACGATGCCGATGACGTATTTATAGGAACTGTGGTTGTTTGCAAAAAACCTTTTTCGTACGGGAAAGGTAAGGTATTGTTTTCGAAGATTTAATTAAAGAAATTCGCTCGGGACCTTTATTTTCGCCCGTTGCCAACGGTCCGCCGGCGCAAAAAAATACCCGACTGAAGTGGGTAAAATACAAAAACATTCAAAGTCATCAACTGACTAAAAGCAACGTTTGATCACCACTTATATTTTAGAAATAACACTCGTCCATCAATACCTAGAGATCGCGAGTTCGTTCCCTGGTACGGATATGTATTTTTTTCAGCTTTAATTAAATTAAGTTTATTGAAAATATGTATATTTGGATTATTTTTTCTTTTTACTATGGCCGTTTTTTATCGCCATTTTTATGTTACGTACTTATTGTGTTTCATATAACTCCATTTTAGTTTTTGTGACAGCTTATTCGATGTTCAAAACCGTTTGAAAATAGTTTTGAACGCTGAAACAATTATCACAATAATAAAAACTAAAATACCAGCAGATTTTAATAATAACATTATTAAATTTATTTTCTTCATATTCAAAATAAAATTAAATGGAGTTTTACGAAACACAATAAGTACGTAACATAAAAAGGCGAAAAAACGGCCACAGAAAAAAGAAAAATTAACATGGATATACTCACTTGAGGTGATTTTTCACAAAAACGGCAAATCATCGAATTATTATTAAACCTATTTGGAATAAACTTTAAAATGAAATAATAATTGGAACATAACTAACACCCGCTAGGGGTTGGGTTCATTTGAATTGTATTGACAATAAAAATGGCTCTTTTACAATGTTTTATGTGTAAACATGCCCAGATGTTTACGGTCAAACGTTTTTCGATTATTCGCGTATTGCCAGCCTGACAATAGAGATTTTGATAAAAATGGCATTGTCTTTCGCCCATGATATTTATTTAATTCAGGATTGACCTATTATTTTTTGTCAGGTCACAAATTTTTTTTTTGTATTTCGCGACAGAATGTTTCGTCATTAGTCGAGCGACGCGGCGCCACTGTGGTTATTTGAATCATTCATTCGTGTTTCCTTCGGCGATAAGCGAGACGTTCGTAAATTTCCATCTTTAATCGAGCGATCGCAACGCCACGGAGATTATTTGAACTATTCTCCATTTGCGTTGGGATTCATAGTTTGTTTTCCGAATAAAATTTACATAAACATTTACATTTTTATCTATCCGTAACTTTTCAAATGAAACCTCTTGTTTTTAAAAAGAAATAAAATGTTTATTAAATAGAACTGAGTTGCTCAAAGTAAATCAGAAAATCTTGCATTTTACCCGAAATTAGTTTTTCGCAAACTATTGTCTCCTATAAATAGATCGTAGGTAAAATTAGTTAAAAAAAATAATTTTGAAGGAAAAACATTAGAACGTAAAGGAATCGAACCTTGATAGTACGAATAGAAAGCAACTCCTCTGACCATTACACTACCAGGTCTCATGTGGAAGGCGAAAAATTTACCATTCATAACTGAAAATAACAATTACGTATTTTTGGTATTCGAAAATATATACCGAATATACTGACATCTTGCAAATTATCGTGAAAGGTTTTGAAGGTGGATTTATGTCGAAATTTCTACTACAAATGACTTTAGCCACCAGGGGCGTTAATGTTGTTTTATGTCAAATTTCAAGGCTTTCCATATCACGCATGTGGCAGCCGGCTGCGTTGTGTAGTCGCTCCCGATTTACCTTGGAAGGATCGGGAAGTTATTAATTTTCCCGGTGTAAAAATAGCATAAAATAACCGCAATAATTTTTGGGTTACATTTATAAAAATTACATAATTTTAGTGCTGTCGTTTCGAGCTTAAATCAAGTTTATAATAAAAAGCCAAATATTTTGAGTTGAAATCTGCTTCGTTCTTCCGAATTAACGCATTAGACATCGGTCACATCCTTAGAGTAATAATACATCTGGCGGCGGTTGGTCGAACACGTGCGGAACTAGTGACGTGCGGTGGTTGTAAAAATATTGTATACAACCGGGAAGTGAACCCCAACAAGAACACCAGCTGGGGCGAGAACGAGCCTTTACCTACGTCATTGAGATAGTGGCCAAGTACCTCAACAAGCACGACTTTGACTTTGACCTGATCTGCCGGGTGCATCAGGTGGTAGAGGATGGGTATGATTTCTTTGCCAAGAAGCAACTGGCACTGCAGAGAATTCGATAATGCAGGAGCAATGATGTCAGTGGACTACACGATGAAGTGCTCCTCCGGATCCTGAAGCCGGCTGACAAGCGCCTGGCGTACGTGCAGACGAACATCAATCCGACCCCTCACGCCACCAGGGGCGTAACCAAGACAAAGAAGATTTTGAGGGCCCTCTGGATAAATCCCACCGGCCACCATCCTCCCCCGCCGCTCCACCCTTTTAAGAGTGTTCTGTGTTATTTATCCTAAAAATATGGATAATAATTCTTTGTCTTAGCTTAAATACATTCTTGAATATAATGGAAACAGTCACTCTATCATTTGTATTATCGTCTTGCAATATTAAATACATTCTTGAATATAATGGAAACAATCACTCTATCATTTGTATTAGCGTCTTGCAATATTAAATACATTCTTGAATATAATGGAAACAATCAATCTATCATTTGTATTAGCGTCTTGTAATATTAAATACATTCTTGAATATAATTTAACTTCATCTCTATATGGTCTATAAATAATGTGTAATGATGGCCTGTCCAAAAAAAAAAAAAAATAAATAATAATAAATTCATAGAATAGACGTAATATAAGAATAGGAAGTAATATTTGTACAGCGCCCCTGAGGTGATTTCTCACAAAAGCGGCGCTATAAAAATTATCCGATTATTATTATTATTATTAAAGTAACAACTCTATAATATTCGGAAACCTCAAATGTAGAACCTTCTGTTTGCATTTCAGTAATTGCTTTCATTGACAATGATACCATATCACACCCAGTGTAATCAATCTCACTTGACACTTTTCATTCGGGCAATCTTTTCGCCAAGTCAATCTACATACTAATTCAATTAGCCGAAACTTGTAACACTTGTTTCCTTTCTACCGCGTCACTCGGATCATCAAGACGATATCACTTTCTCCAAACAGACGAACCACACCAGTTCAATTAACTCCAAAACTTTATGTCCAAGCTAAAAATAATCATACAAATGAGATACTTGTATATTTGGATCGATCTTGAACATGATTTTGTAATTTGGCAAATCATGGTTTAACCGCAAGTAAACGTCATCTACCGGATTTACCGGTTAATAAAAATACGAAGTTTATTACAGAGTAATGGTGATATTTGCATTTAAGTTTAATCTGATTAAAGTGCTCAGATAAGAAATAAAATGAATCAACTTTATTATCCGTGTTAAAATCAAAATAATTTCACTGCGATTTACAGAATGGTGAATACTCGAATCTGTATTTTTTTACAGAGAGAAGTTTTTTTCTTCGCATTTAAAAAAAAAATCATTGACATTAGGTTTATGAGACTTACAAACAATTCCTTAATTTTTTTAACACTTAAATTAAATCTTTCTTAAATATTCCAGCTGATGGCACCGGTTTCTTCCTCAGAAACCCGGTTAGCGCCCATTCTCATTAAACAAAGTCTCGGGTCGTTTAATCTCTCATCTACACGTAGCAGTACGTAAACTCTACACAATACATATATAAGCTATTGACCTGTTTGGGGAATAGGAGTCAATTCAGTTACCCAATATAAAATGCCACTTCTACACGGTTCTAGAATATCAATAATCTACTTATCAGTACAAAACAATTCTTTGTATAAAGGTTATGCCTGTATTGTGCCATTATTGTTGATGTTTTAGATTTAAATTATATGTAATTAAATCATAACATAACATTTCCACTCTGTTTTACCAGATACAACTCTTATCGGATAATCATTTGCCATGTAGTGCGATTATGCAACTAAAAAATTGATATGTTAGTACGTATTAGAAATACTGCAATATTGTGCCACCCTTATGTTCAATCGTTAAAATAATTAATTTTATTCACTCATTGAAGATAATATTAATAAATCTCAAATGAAATATGAAACCGAAAAAGACACAGAGAATAAAAAGATATCAGTCGCATCTGGGAGTCGAACCAAGGACCTCTGTCTTACCGCGACAATACCGGGACTTATCGGGGTCGATTCCCAGATGTTTTATTTTCTGTGTCTCTTTCGGTTTCATATTTCATCTAATACTTAATGACTCCCTCCATGATCGAGGGGTAAGGCTCTCGACTACGAATCCGAAGGTCGCGAGTTCAAATCCCGGCGTGCGCAAGTAATTTTTATTTAATTAATTTGTGTTGTTTCACAATTAATTCATTTAAAAATAATATATGGTATATTTACGCACGTTCCAGAGTGGAAGATGCTCTCAGTATCGCCCTGGTGAAAGACCACCATTCAGAATTGAAACGTTGCTTGAAATGGCTTTTAGCTGTGTTTGGTGACAAGATCTGAATAGCCAGGTATTTCCCCTTTTCACCACCTTCCTCTCTCCCTTCTCCTTCCCCTCCCCAATACCTTCAGCCTCACAACATTCCCCAATTGGGAATGCCATAGTCTCACTGGCTCCAGACGGTTGGGAGCAGTTTGGGACTCTTGTGTGGTATTCATATAAAAAAAAAAAGTTTCCGTTATTTGATGATTGATCGTAAATTATTGATGAAAAAATGGGCAAAACCTTAAAAGCTAAAAATAATTATCCAAAAAGAATTTTCCATAACATTGAAGCTCACCGTGCTTACAGTAACTAGTGCCATCTCTGTTAGAACAATGAAACTATACGTGAATCATCAACAACACATTTTCACCGCTGTTGTTTTAATTGCGAGAAGCATTTCAATGCGTTTCTTTTTATAATGAAAGTCTAGACACATATTTTACAATTCGAAACACGCTTCGTGCACTCGTTAGCCAACAGATGGCAGTAAGTTAAGCTCTATGAAATAATTATCTATATCGCCAAGATTTTTATTTTAAGAAGAATACAAAAAGGCAGTTTTTTTAAAGTAACTACCGTGTAGGTTCGAAATTTACAACGGTAAAAATATTGCTACTTAACGATAGATTTTCTTTTATTATTTATCCAGTAAGAAAATTGCAGAGGGAGGTGGAGTGCAAGCTAAAGTCTTTGGACAGATAAATGATCTAACTTTTTTTTTTCTAGAAAGGTAGCGGAAAACAAAACAAAGTAATATTTATTGTGTTAATCAAGTATATTAAAAGAAGTGAAATATTCTCTATTTATGTTACTTAAATTCTCCGTGTAGAAGGTATTCTCTTATTTAACATTGCATATTTTCAAAACAGTCAACTAGAAGATTTAATTTAATTCTTTTTTTTTAAATTTAATGTACATCAAATTTAATAATGTTATTATTAAGTTCTGCAAGTATTTTTATTTGTTATTATTGTGACAGCTGTTTCGGCGTTTAAGTTGTTCAGTTTGAAAATGGCCTTAAACTCTGAAACAGCTGTCACAATAATAACAACTGAAAATACTTGCAGAATTTAATAATAACATTATTAAATTTGATTTACATTAAATTTTTAAAAAAATTAGAAGATTCATGTGAATCTCGTAAAAATGATGCGCCATAAGGAAAACCATTCCATTTTTGTAAATTAATAATTACGTTCTAACTTAAGTACCAGTATTTTTTTTTCTAAAGTTAGTTTTCATAGACAAAATAATTTTATCTATTTTTCAACGCTCGCTAATACGCTCCAAATCTATGACCGGTCAGTTTTGAGGTTAAAATAGCAAATGTCAAAACAAGAATGAGCTTTACCGTACGTAATTTTATAATCTATTCATAGTAAACCATAACTAAACATAAGTAATAAAATTATTTACCTATTTAGAAACTTTAACCTAAAGGATAAAAACGTACTTAACTTTAAAAATTAATATCCCTATTGATAATTGGTGTGCCCATGAACATTCTAATTTTTTATTGAAAATGTTTTATAAATTATATGGCTTAAATTCATTTAAATTTAATTTTAATTGCGGCAAAACTAAAAAAAAAACATGTGTTTAAAATACAAAACAAAATCGACAAATAAAATTTTCCATACAAATCCAAAACTAGAATATGCGTGGACGAGACCCGTGACATGTTCAGAACGTAATGGTACCAACATAACAGGGCGTTTTGATGAGATGATTTTTTATTTACTTTTAAATAAAGATTTATATAATCTACGCATAATTAATTATACATACTCGTATGCGTATATTCTGAATCGGCAATTTCTGATCTATATGATTTTTTAAAGTCGTAATAT